>CM029367.1:28160622-28288122 GCA_017165825.1 Hepsetus odoe
GAGAGAGAGACAGAGAGAGAGAGAGAGAGAGAGAGAGAGAGAGAGAGAGAGAGAGAGAGAGAGTTTTGCCTAAGGCCTATCCAGGTCACAAACTCCATGAAGAAAATCTGAGAAACTTGTGATGCAGAAAGTAATGGCACTGCGGTGAAAGCTCCTCACGAATCCCCCCAGACCCTTCGCTCCACTTTCACCTCAGTCATGGAAAGGCCACTGCTGCACTCCAGCCTCAGTGCCAATCTCTGGTGAGGGCTTGGATTGATTCGGCTAAAACTGGGTCCTGTAATGTATCCACTGGCTGCAGGCCTAGACAAACAGCCCATTTATTACAACTTCATCTAATCTCTTACACCCACAGGCCACTCTCTCAGCACCACAAATCTGCTGTAATGCCTCTCAGCTGGCACAGACAGACACAGAGGGCATCATTCTACTCCAATGGCTGTTTTCTACAGTTTGGGTCAGTGGCTGAGCATCATAGTGAGGCAAACATACGCAGAGCCTTCCAGAGAGCAGCACTTTGGTAAAGCCTCGGATGACAGAATCAGTGTTTAGACAGTGATTCAAGGGGGGCTAAAAATAGACAGTAAAAACAAAGCCCATAGCAGTAGCATTAAAGAAGATCAGGAGGATTTACAACAGCGCAGCAGAATTACGGTGTTTTTTAACAACTGATTATAAAAGCTGTCAAAGTTAATATGTTAATGTGTGAAAGAATACCCAAGACAGCAGTGGCCTAGTCTAGTTAGAGAGTCAGCCCCAGGATCAGAAGGTCATGGGCTTGAATCCTTGACCAGTAGGTTGTCCTGAGGTACCCTTGAGCAAGTTACTGTCCCCATCACTGCTTCAAGGGTGCTTTAAGTAGCTGCCCTCCGCTGCTCGATTTCTTTGTGGCTCATTGTGCGCTGTGCTGTGTTTCACATGACTAACATAGTCACTTTCACTTTCAAGTGACAAAGTGCTATAAAGATCCAAAAATCTAAACTGTAAAGGAAAGTGACTATTTTTGTCATTGTGAAACACAGCACAGCACACAGTGAACCACAGCGAAATACAACAAATTTTGGATTTGAACTACACACACACACTGTGCAGCAGGAGCCAGTATCCAGCACCCCGAAGAGCGGTGACGGGGGCGGTACCATGCCTTTCCGATTCTGGATCCTAGTCCCTAAAGCAAAGAGTCAAATTAATTCATTTAAACCATGAGATAATTATTATTTTTTTGATTAATTGCATTTTTAACCATTTTTACTTTTTAATTGATTTCTTCTGGTTAATTGGTCTTTACAATAATTCCAATATTGAAACTGAAACATTGTTTCATCAACTCTGGATTTTGGCAACATAAAAGGCACCATGACATTCATCTGTCCTGTTTTTTCTAAACATCCCTTATATGCAGTTTTGCAGGTGGGTTTTAATAGAGGACTGCACTTATACTGTGCTCAAACAGCCTCTGTCTTCACACGTCAACAGTGTCTCCAGAAAATGTGAGGCAGACACATAATGAACTGTTTCAGACAGATGTGGTCTTACTCTTCCAAAAAAATGTGATGGTAACTCCTTTTCTCTAAGAAAGTGTAAAATTACAGCTCCTGGACTCTGCTGTTGAGCTGGCAAAAACAAAATCTTAACAACTTAAAGAAAAAAAACTATAAATAATCTCAAGATTAGAGAAAAATAATGTTTTTGCCTTAAAATTAGAATTGTAATTTTCAGAATGAATTTGTATTTTTGACATTTTTAGAGACAGATTGGAGACAAAGTCTGAGAATTGAGACTGCATTGGTTTGGACGAGGAGAATATCGGGAGAAGGATGCTGAGGATGGGTCTGCCAGACAAGAGGAGAAGAGGAAGGAAAAAAGAGGAGGTTTATGGATGTGGTGAGAGAGGTCATGCAGATGGGTGGCATGAAAGAGGAAGATGCAGAGGACAGGAAGAAATGGCGATCCACTGTGATCCACTGTGGCAATTACTAATCTACTACTAAACAGCAGCAGCCGAAATAAAAAGTACATTTTGCTTATTTCAAGACCTCTCGTCTACCTTGTTGCTTGCCTCATTAGTAGATTCCGCATAATTTATACTTTCTTAATATAAACGGTGACCTTTTGATAGATTTTGATTTTTGCAGGAGAGTGTATCTGATGTGCTCACCGTGATGAAGTTGAATGAGTGTGTTGTGGATGGAGGAGTGGACTAGGCCTTCAGGGAGTTCTCTTAGGTACTGTTTCAACAGGCTGGCCACAGTGCAGGTCTCAGTGTCCTGCTGAAGGTCCAGATCCTCCCCACTGTCCAGCTTATGCTTCAGATTGTCCAACGCTCGAACGCTGCCGCTCACGCGGAACAAGCCTTCCTGCTCAAGCCCTGCAAGAAAGACAGACGGACACACAGACAGACAGACGGAGTTCAGACTGTGAAGTGTGAATGTTCAGAGTGTACTGAATATCTAGTGCCTGATTAAATTTCTCTGTCTGCAACAATCCACAACAGAAGATACATCTGCTCCTCATTAGTTTGGAACAGGATTTTAGTAACCTTCTCAAATTCCTTTGACCTGCATTCCTAGAAGCTTCTCGGCCAAATCTTGAGATTCACCACACAGGCTGATCTTATTTCATCTGAAGTGTTGTGCGTTGTGGCACAGAAAATGACCCATATAATTCTGTAAAGCAGCCTCTCGCTGCATTTTTATTCACTAATCAGAAATAAATTGCATTTCACCAGTTTGCACCAGTTGCATTTCACCAATTGCACCAGTTATGTTTCTTTCGATGCCTATATATAAGTGCTGTCCTGACCAATCTCAGCTCCGCAAAGTACAAATTGCTTCTTATGATCCACACAGGTACTTAAAAAGGTGTAACACACAGCATTCACTCTCCCAAAAGAAAAAGGCCATTTTTACCTTTTCACAGCTAATGTTTTAAATATACAGATAGGAAAGTGACTGTTCTTGTCATTGTGAAACACAGCACAGCACAGCACACAGTGAACCACCACGAAAAGACACCTCTGCTTTTAATCCACACACAAACACGTGCCGCAGGGTGCAGCTATTGAACGCGCCCGGGCAGCAGTGACGGGGACAGTACCTTGCTCAAGGGTACCTCAGGGCAACCTTCTGGTCTGGGATTCAGACACATGACATTCTGATTCTAGGACCTAGTCCCTAAACACTAGGCCACCGCTGCCCAATGTAAAGTGTTTGGTTTAGTTTTAAGTTAATATTTTATACTTTTATTTGAAATAATTAATAACATTAATTAATGTTATTAAAAGTAGCGTGTGTGGCAGGTTTTTCCCTTATATATAATATAATATAATATATAATATATCTTTTAAATAATAGATCATACATATAATATATATTTTCCGTTTTCTTCCGTTTTCTTAAAAAATTTAAAATCCTTATATGTTAATTTGTTTAGTGAAATAATTTTTTTTGTGTTTTTAAAGTGAAGTCAACCTTTAACCAGTATTTTTTAATGTTTTTAACTGAAGTTAAATTATCGAGCTGACTGCAGGTTTATGCCGTTGCTGTCATAAAATTTGCATTTCATTAGGCAGCTAAAACAATATTTACACTTTCAATTTTCAAAGATTGTGTTCATCTTGTTCAAAACCTTTTTGCAAAAGACAAAATGCACCAAAGTTGTGTAAACCTCTGAAAAGTTGGAGGATGAACAGTAAAAGACAGACTGTTTACACTTTAAAGTGTCCCACATGGACAAGTTAACACATGACACTGCACTGACATCTAGTGGAGAATAAAGGGTTCTGCTGTCTGTCAGTAAATCAGTTTTAGATTCTGATGCATAGCAAATGCATAGCAGCTCATATGGAAAAAAAAAAAATAATAATAAAAAAAACATGATTGATTAATGGGCTCCTTCTTTCAAAGGGGTGTTGCAAGACAAAAAAAGGCGAATAAACATAGTATCCCATATAAGTCAAGTCAGGAGTTAATTCTAGGCCATGCTCAATTTATATGAGAGAATGATCTGCTATGAGAATGAACAAACAAACAAGTGAATGAATAAATAAATAAGTAAAATCTGTGCTTCCAAACAAATATTTAGGTTGAAAACATTTTTACGTTCAAACTGGTTCAATATCTAAGAAATGCAGGAATCTTACAAGAGTTACCGTATGATTTTTATCTGTGTTTTCTTTAGAAGGCATGACACAACTGCTCAGACACTTGTTTGCACAACAACATCTGCCAGTTCGTATTTTCATGCTGACCATTTTGGTCAAAGTCCAGTCTGTGTATTGTTGTATTTGCTGATAAATGAAGCATTAAATGATTGTGCTGCACAGGACACGTGTTCCGGTAACTTGGCAACTTCTGTATCCGGTTATGCTGACGGTAAACTTTGAAAGACCAACGAGTGCAACAACTGGTCCATTTCCTAATGCTGTTTGGGATGTTCAAGTTGGGTCTTTAAAAATGGTTAATTCTTAATAAAATTATAAAAGTTGCTAATTATTAAATGTGAAAATGATTAACTGAAATAAAAGAACATACTCACTTCAGTCAAATGACATATTTAATTCATTTTCGAGCAATAAATATGCATACAGGCTGTGATTTTGCATATTTTAAAGATTTTCTTTTTTAAGAAATTTTGCATATTTTCCTAATTTTTTACTGAAAAAAACACATTTTTTGGAAACGTTTTTCGAAAAGTTAAATTCTGCAAATGAGTGGTAGGTGTGCCTCCCAAAGTCTGTCTCTGCAGAAAATATGCGCTTATATTTGAAAATGAAGAGAATCAGAGCATCTAAACATTTTGCACGCCACTGTAAAGCAGCCTGGCATTCTAGGTGAAATATAACATTTGATCTAAAAATTGGATCTGTTTCAAATGAAAGCTCACCTGCCTTAACAACAGCTCACCTGCCACCTGTTAGTCATGACAACTAATCTGCGAGACACACACAGTGAGCAGTGTGCCAGCTGTGATAAGGGTATCAGGTGAGTAAGGATTGTCATTAATGCAGCACAGAAAAAAAAACCTCATGCAAGTCTTCATTACTGACCTCAGGTCAGGTTTCCTGACACCTTTTCACTAGAGGGTTCTTCCCTGATGACTGGATATTTATACTGACAGTGGGCTACGATCACTTAGCATGGCAACTAACAGAGAAATTAAACCAAGTGAAAGTTTGCAGACTGTGCTGGATGTCAGTCCTCCTGGACAAGAAGTGAAAAAAGTCTGGACTATATCCCCACTGACTACCTCATGGGTTGCCTGCAAGAGACTGTAGCCCATCCGTATGACTGCAAGATTAAAGGTAGTCCGATAACCTAAAATAACCCACTGATGGATTAAAGAATGTCAGTCTGTATCTGTTCACTTATACTGATTGATCTATTAAACGGTTATCTATCACTGATCGGTGATCAGAAGTGAAGAATTTCTTTTAAAAGCTGTGTATTAAACGTGCTGCCCAAGGCTCACTTCTCCCTTTACTCACCATGCTGTCTCAGGTACTCCACCATGCTCCTGACCACCAAGGGCACTCCGTCTTTCACCAAGCCCTGCTTGCTCATCTCCTGCAGGGACACGCCGAACACCTTCTGGCATCCCGCGACGGTGGTCGCAGTGGAGGTCGCCCAGGGTTTCAGAATGGGCAGCTGCACCATCTTCTTCATGTCCTCGCGGATCTGCACCGCCGCCTTGTTGTGCTTTGAGAAACATAAGAGAGGAGAGAAGTTAACCACAGGCACGGCTCTCCTCGACCTCATTGCTGCTGATCCTTCTAGCTCAGGTCTCTCATGAGGCTCAGCTGGGACTTTAACCTGTTCTTAATGTGAGACAACAGAATGCTGTGGCATGGATACAAGAGGGACTAACCAGTCTCTGCTGCCACGTCAGGGCACTGGTTGCTGTGCACTTGTAACTAGGGGAATAGGCTAAAGCAATCAGAGCCTACAATACCCAAAGAAATGACAGCTGACACAGCATTCATAGACAGGAGGGAGGGCTGCAGGGGAGAGGCAAGCAGGAAAAGCATGAAAAGATATTGCAGTAAGTCTGCTAGAAAAAATTCAAGAGAATTAAACTGAATCATGAGTGAGGTAAGATGCATCTTGGTATAGAATTTCTGCTTATCTTTCTTAGAAAATGAACAGAATAAGGGCATGTGAATTTGCATAGAGGACGCAAACTGAAATATGAGAGTTAATCTGACATTCACATTGCTTCACGGTGGTCCAGTCTTTGAATTAAACAAGTGACAGTTAAACTGGGTTAGTTAATCTCCTAGAAGGCACGTTACCTCTTCCAGACTAAATGGAAACGAGTAAGGATGAGTTTAAATGCAGAACTGCTGTTCCATCTGTTAAATCAAGTTCATGGTGATTAGACTTGTTGAAGAAAAAACATTAACTGCTCATATCGTTTTAAGCAGGTTTGCAGAAATGGAAACCGTTCATACATATTTTTGCATCTTAAAGAGTTAAACATGATTAAAAATTCAGTTATAGTTTCTAAAAAAACAAACAAACCAACAAGCAAAAAACACAGACTCGCTAACAGTAGCGCCACAATTCTATTTAGCTCTTGTACAGTTTCCATAGCAACCTTCACTGATCTAAATAAATAAGTAAGTAAATGTTTTTTGTTGTCTGTAAATGTAAAATGTATTTGGTAGTAATGGGATGTGTGTGATGAGTTACATTCACTAAAGGTAATAATAAAATCTGCCAAAAAAGTCTGCTCTACAAAAACAACAGTTATTATACTACAAAACAAGTGTAAAAGCACATCATAACACACTCATCTATCCATCTATTCATCCATCCATCATTATATTAACCATTTATCCTAACCAGGGCCTCAGGTGGTGCTGGGCTCCTGCGCTCATCTCTCATAGGCAGTCGGCCACAGGATCGGAAGATTGTGGGTTCAAACCCCTTACCAGTAGGTTGCCCTGAGGTACCCTTGAGCAAGGTACTGTCCCCGTCACTGCTCCCTGGGCACTTTCATAGCTGCCCCCTGCTGCACTGTGTGTGCATGGGTTAAATGCAGAGGTCAAGGGCAGCAGTGGCATAGTGACGAAGTGATTTTTTGCCCCAGATCAGAAGATTGTGGGTTAGATTCCCTCATCAGTAGTTTGCCCTGAGGTACCCTTGAGCAAGGTACTGTCCTTGTCACTGCTCCTCGGGCACTTTCATAGCAGCCCACTGCTGCACGGTGTTTGCATGGGCTAAATGCAGAAGTTCAATTTTGTTGTGGTTCACTGTGTGCTGTGCTGTGACCTTGCAATGACAAGAATAGTCACTTTCCCTTTCACTTTTTCATAGGCTGAAAGGTGGGGAAATGCAACAGATCGCCAGTCCATGGCAGGATAGACCACCCAGACACACACACACACACACACACACACACACACACACAGACATTAAGTGGTCCTGGGTCTTATTAAATTTGGATTTTAAAACCAAGGAAAATGTACCTGCGCAAGACCTGCTCGTGACACTTAATACTCAGTTCTGATCAAAGGCTCTTTTGCTGCTTGTGTCTTTACTGCAGGCATGTGATATTTAGACACCAAAGTCCTACAAAGAACACAAACTGGCCAACCGTTCCTCGCTGAAGGGGAAGCCATGGTGAAGCACCTGCACCGAGACGCTAAGTCAGGGCTTGTTAGTGGCCCACTAACTGAGAGCATTATTAACACTTTTTTGGCTGAGCTGTCCCTAAACAGTGAGCATCTCATATTTCAGCCTACTTTTTATCTTGCTTTAGTCATGCTCTGTTAATATGCACACTTACGAACACTTTTTATGAGTCTGCGGAAGGGATGGCACGGTGCCGGTCTCTTCAAAATGAACCTTTTTTAGTATGCTGATCTAAGAATAGGTCAGCTGTAGAGGGGAGGGGGGGGGGGACACATCTGTTTAAATACAAACCTAAATATATTGTTTAATTATACTGTATTATATATTGCACATATGTTGTATTAATATTATTATTATTATTATTATTATTATTATTAATGATAATAATAGTAATAATAATAACAATGATACCAGCAACAACAATAATAGCAATAATAATAATAATAATAATAATAATAATAATTCATATTATTATTATTATTATTAGTAGTAGTAGTAGCAAAAAAAAGCATTATCCTTACAACCTATAATTATTTTGGACTTTATATGGGAGTATTTTCTCGGGTTACAGCTGGTATCTCCTTCACTTGGCTCCACCGTGATGTATGTGCAGCAATAGCATGCATATGTACTAAGGGTGGATTTACAAAGATACACACTGGCCTCCTGTTACAGCATCTGTCCTTGTGCAGATCCCATCTTTATTTATCACTGGACCATCTGTGGAGCTTCCACCAAACTCTATCCAGGAGGAGATCAGACTGCTAAGTGCAGTTAAAGACATGCCTCTACAGCTTATGCTAGTTTAACACCACTCACTGCTTGTCTTCACTCATTCATTCTCTATATATTTGTGTCTATTCGCTCATGATTAAGGTATTACAGTAGGCGTGTGGGTGACCATGGAGTGGCTTTACTGAAAATACGAAATCTGAACATAGAATGATCTTCAAACCTCAAAATCCGCTTCACTAGTTATGGTAAGATATACCAAAATAGAATTTATTTCAATCAGAAATATTACCCAAAAATGTATTCATTAAAATTCAAATCCAAAAAATTTTTACTGTTGCGTAACAACATCTACATAAGTCTTTTAAGACTACTGCAATTCCCCTACATAGACATTTTTAAAGGCTCACTTAAAAAGCATCCATTGTGATTTCACTTGTTGGGGCAATCATATAAAAGTAGATGTTATCATGTGTGAGGCTTTCTGGAATAAACGTTTATAAATGTGCTGCTGTTTTATAGTGAATCCTTCAGAAAAACTCCTAATATGACCTTCCTGTTCATTGTCTGCTGAGCTGTTAAAGCCACTACAGACATACAGACAGCACTCATATCATGATGGTTTCCTCCCTTTCAGTAATGCTGACTGATAATAACACACCTTTGTGGACAATCTTCAAAAACGTCCTAATATTCTATAATGATCCATGCAGTGTTTATCATTCAGACGGGGAGCTGCTCACCAAGGCAGTTAATAGAGACACTAGTGTGTGTGTGTGTGTATTTTAAATATAGTCAAATTCAAAAGTAATGAAATATTACAAAAATATGGTAAGAAATTCAAATTTACATGCCAAAATAGATCAAAATGTTTGTGTGTGTGTAAAATGATGCATCATTACGAGCCGTGGTGCCTTTGAATGGTGTTTTTACTGGAGCACAGTAGTGATTCAGTGGTGCCCTGGGGGAGTGTTAATAACATAAGCCTGTCTAAGCTAGCATACTCATGTGCAAGCAGATGTCTTCTGCCATACATTTAGCACACACACACACACACACACACACACACACACACACACACACAAATAAAGGCAGAAAAATATGCATTACACAGCAGCACCTAGACCTCCATGGACACATAATTTTCATTACATGCAAATATTAAAGCATTTTTTCAAACTATGTTTTCAGTGAAAAAAGGTGAAGATATCCTGCACAGGGAACATACTAGTGCACCCTGAAATGCACTCTTTGTCCCGAATTGAACAAAATCAAACATTTAAGTATGACCTGTGCAAACATTTGTGCAAAGTTTGATTATGTTAAACAAACAATTATGGACAAATGTATCGACTGGACTGGCTTTCATTTCATTAGTTTGTTTTGCACAGTCTAAAGAGAGTCAGGGAGGCATTTAACGGTCGGTTGTACTGTGTATGTGACCAAAGAAAATTTTGAATCTTGGTTTACTACTAGGCTAAAAATGTATGAAAACACAGACACACTCACATACACAGACACAAAGCAAAGAGGATCTTTCCATTTGCTCTGCTGAAGGCTGGTCAGTGACCTCATATGCTATGACTCACACACCTTAGAGCTGTTGGGCAGCCCTCCAGCCAGCTTCACTGACTGTTGACAACTCAGCCCTCTTTACACACTGGCCTTCTGCTTGACAATGCTCCTTAATGTCTGATGACACCTTATTCCTTGTTTCCAGTGGAAGAGTCAATAGCCCTCCAGACCTTCCCCCAGCTAGTCTTAAAGCTGCCTTTACCAACTGCTCCCTGCCATCACCAGCATGAGTGTTTGGTCTTTTACACTCATCTTCGATTAAAAAGCCAGCAGGTGACTTCAGGAGGTGAAAATACAAATCCACTCCAGGATTTAGCTCCAACTGCATGGACACCACTACCGGCGGCTTGAGCTCATCAAAGAAGAAAAGCAGTTGAAGGAACATCCTGGGGAGGATTTTTTCTGAACCTGGATTTTCCATCTGCTTTTTAGTCTTTAATGCTTAGGTTAGTCTCTTTAAAAAAAAAACAAGCACAAATGCCATAAGTCACTAACAGCTGCATGTTAGCCCAGGCTATTGCTTTACATACTTTCCATTGGTTTTTCATCAGATTTGTTCCACATCTTTCCTGTTTTGTGCGATCAGCTGAATGTGTAGGCCTTGTTTTGTCTGGGAGGTTACCCCCGCTGCTTGACTCCACATGGGGAGCAGTGCTTCTCTGCATGTCCATTCAGTCTCCTCCCTCTCTCTCACTGGGTGGCTCGAGCAACTGGTCGAGCTCAAAAGGCCTTCAGCAACAGCTGCAGCACAATGAATCCCACCATGCTCCACGGTAGTACAGTACATTTCATTATTATAGTGAGTTTTACTCGATGTATGAAAAGTTCATGAGGTCACACGATAGCAGTTAACCATCATTCCCAGCATCTTTAACAGCTTGTCATGGTCTTCTTTTTAACAAATTTAGAATTGTTTGGTAATGGTTATATATAGAATTGGGAAAGAACCCAAAGAACAAGGGACTTAAAGGTGTTTCACGGCAATGGAAAACCTGTTACATAGAACGTGTTTCTGAATATCCTAGAAGCCAATATTATTATCATAGAGCTCTGGATGATGCAACATAAAACCAAACACTCAGCAGTTCTATGAGAATGTAAACATAAAAAGAAATATAAAGGTCACTTCTGATTTTTCATACAGGCACTTTTTAACTAAAACATAAATCTGGCATGAAATGTATGCAAAATTCTGAGCACCCCAGGCCCAAGCACTTAAAAATTTTCTTAGAAAGTAGGCGCATGCTAACGAGGATATACGTTTGCAGCCCTTAGTGATGCTTATGTACTAAACACATTTAGAAGAAAATACAACCTAAAACAGGCAGTACATTGTTCCACTTCCAAAATCAACCAAGCTTAATTTTACAGGGAGTTTCCAAACTTGTGCAGGCAACTGTCAGTGCTGGATTACTGAACTGTGCGTTTCAAAGTGGAGAGGTGGAAGAAACACCATCAGCACAAGAAAAAAGTAGAGCAAAGTTCTGAAGGCAAAAAGAAGTCGGTGTGCTCCAGTGAATCCGACAGCAGTGGCTTTGTAAGTGGAGGCACAGGGGGAAAAACTGACCATGCTGGGCAAAGCAGACCCAGGCCGAGGATGACAGCCAACAAACTTGTGCTGAAACACACACACTCAGAGAGAGAGAGAGAGAGAGAGAGAGAGAGAGAGAGAGAGAGAGAGAGAGAGCCTGCCTGCCTTTGCCACATTTACTTTCTCTCTGGGTTTCTTTTCTATTTTCTCTCTTAAGACTTCTCATTCTCTCTCTCTCTCTCTCTCTCTCTCTCTCTCTCTCTCTCTCCCTCTCTCACTCTCTCTCCCTACTCCTTACAAGGCACCCTTGGCCGGCATTCTTCCATACTTACACAGATGGTGAGCGCTCCAGCCCCCATTCTTCTTCTGTCCCGAGGAAGTCTTTAAAGAAAGAGTGATGAGTTCCCTAAACTCACCCTCCTCCTCCTCACATACACATTCCACAATAAGAAGGCAAAACACTGAGTTTATTCCATCGCATGTCCATTCTAGATCCAGTGCGGAAGTCTCAGTCAGTCTGGAGTCTGTCTGAGGGAAGTGGAATCCCTCCCAGTCAAACTCCTTCTCTCCAAACCTCTATGAGGATTAGATAGTCCTATTGAAATCTGAGCTCTGTTCTGGGATTGGCCAGGCTCTGGGATCATGTGGCCACAGGCTGAAACTTTGAAAGGCATGGGGGTGAAGGCCTTCATTCTGGGAAAAAAGACATGCATCGAAGGTCCCGAGCTCTTAAACGTGTAAATCATTTCCGATGTAAAATAGCTAAAAGATTACACTGTGCAAGACCTCCGCAGCGCCCTAAGAAATCGACGTAGTAAAATCTCTAGTAAACTCTAGTAAAAGTAGAAGAAGTAAAGTAAGTAAGAGGGAAAAGTCATTTGGAAAACAATAATGAATACACAAATATGATTTTTGCATTTGTACTTCATTACTTCCCAGCAAAACTGTAAATGAGAACAGATTGAAATGAAGATGATTGTTTTAAAATATGGTTTATTTAGCTTAGTTAACATAATTACATGTGACATATGCGTCTGTTTTTGTGGAGTGATACCATGCTTATGATACCAAGTTATTTTAAATAACTTCTGGCTTTTAATATCTGTGTAAAAACACGGCAACATTGTAAAGACGGTAATAACGCATGAATATGAAACAAGCTGCACTACGGTAATCCAGCTGTAGCAGTCAATACATCGCTATTGTGTTGATGTATAACTACACAGTTATTACACCTCATGTGACGCGGGACCAAAATGGCTGTAAAACTATGAGAATTTTACCATAAAAACATACTGTCAAGGTCTGAACAAAAGCAAACATAAGAACTGAGAAACGAAATGGTCATATGCTTCAGCATCTCCACACACCTTCAGAAAATGAATGGATGGATGGTTGTTGGTAAATGTAAATCTGTTTTTAAAAGTTATATTTGGGCCATTGATGCATTTAACACCAAATTTTGAAGTGAAAACTGTAGTCAATCTGTCTTAAGAAATGATAAAAATAAAAATATATTATTATATTGGCTAAAATAATAATAAAAAAGTTTTGCTCAGACAACAACAGCATTTGGGAAAGAAAAAGAAAGAGAATGACTGCAGGAATAGAGATGAATGTGCTTTTGAACATGTTTCTGAAACAAGTTTCTTCTGGAAGGAGTAAAATAATAAATGAGAAAAAAAAATGGCTGGAGACTGCACCGGCTGAACTGAACCTTTCCGGGAGCTGACGAGTGCCTCATTAATCAAATGCTTTGGAAGTAAAACAAATTCAAAATGTATTTTAAGCATATTGTAATATATTTGAAATGTTCTTTGTAAAACTGTCATATTTATATTGCAATATGTTTATATTGGGATGTTTTCAGCCTTGGTAGAATGAAGAACCCCTCATTCTCTCTCTCTCTCTCTCTCTCTCTCTCTCTCTCTCTCTCTCTCTCTCTCTCTCATGCAGCTGCAGAGTTTTCATGAATGTAACATTTAATGTTGTCCTCTATCCAGTGGTTGAAGGCGGACACTCGGGTGAACACAGCAGGTTTCTTGTTCATGACACAGCCAAGAGGACCAAAGCTGACCACACCATGTACCTCCCACACAGAGCCATTGGGAAGGCATGAGAGCGGACCCCCCGAGTCACCCTGCAGAAGAAGGGAAGGGAAAGCGAGCCATTACAGACATGATGTGGCACATTTTTGGGATAAACTGTTTCAGATTTGATTTTTTTTGTATAGGTGAAGTGAAAGTGACTATTTGTCATTGTGAATACACAACACAGCACACAGTGACCCACAATGAAATGCGTGGGCAGCTATGTCCAGTGCCTGGGTGATGGTGACGGTACCTTGCTCAAGGGAACCTCAGGGTAATCTATGGGTCTGGGACTTGAACCCATTACCTTCTGATTATGGGGCTTATACGCTAAGCTATGGACCACTGCCTTGCGATAATCATTAAATAATCATAAAAAATGATTAGTAGTACAATTTTGTCCTACATGTAAAGTAAAGTCTTCTTGGGCTCAAAGGAGAAGCTGTGAAAACCTTGCATCTTTGTACTGATCTAGAATCAGCTCTTATGTTCAAATTAACCTATTTTGCCAGGAGTGTTAAACTCAGTAGCTGGCAGGTTTGCATTTTCCTGCAAAAAAAACTTTCATTGTAAGATATGTCTGGCAACAAAGCCATTTAACTTGAATGGGAAAGCACAAAGGAATACGGAGGAACAAATTTTGGTAGCGTTTTGATCTGCTTTCTGCTGAATTGACATCGGGTGAACAACAACCCTGTGATTAAAGGAATCTTGGAAAAGTGAATCAAAAGAAAAAGGAGGTCAGCTGTGGGGTGCGGGAACTGCCATTGACGCAACAAGATGCTGCTCACCATTTTCAGGTGAAAAAAACTCAAGCTAGTAATGCTCCTTCTAAAAAAGCATCACGCCAGGTCCTTCAATTTGTCCTTCATACTGAAGAAAATGTCCTATAAGATCAAAGCTTAACCCTCTGGCTATGCTTGAAATTGCTATTTATGCACGGACTTTGCTCAGACGTAGTAAGACGTATCCAGTATGTGACCAAGATGAATTTCTCCAGAATGCCAAAGATACTTGGATCATGCACATTTACTGGGCAAAAACTCTAGTATGTGGACCTGCATATTCTCTGATGATTTTAGGCCTGGATTCAGCCTTACATGGACACCTAAATGATACCAAAGAAACTGTCCAAATAGAATCTGGACCTGGCAGCACAACCTGATGGTCTTACGGTGAGTTTGCTTTCTTTTAGTAAACTTCACTACATAGCTTCTATGTACTAGATTGTTAATTTGCTGCTTAAATCATGTGTCTTAAAAGAGCTTCTCAGGACTGGTTTGGGACATCTGTGTTAGACAAGTTTATTGCATTTGCAAATTCTGTAGGAACAACTATGAAAGTTTTATACAAAAGTTATATAAGAACAGAGGGATGGGACAGGCCCAGTTGAGAAGGCAAGACTGTCCCTGATTAGCAAAAATATTGTCCTAAACTCACTAATCCAATAACCAGGCAGTTTCTGACACTAAGATTTAGACAAATAAAGCTTTTGGGTTCCTGTTATTGACAAATTGAGCGAAAGGCACAAATCTGGACACATTGTTTCAAATAGGGGGCCCTGGCCATTCTGGGTGTATGACCACAAACAAGCTTCTTGCTGGAGTTTATGTAACGCTGCTCAAATATGAGGAACTTTGGCAGCTTATGCAACAAGGCCAGGCCTCATGAGACTGAGCAGGACTGACACTTGTTTTCATGTGCACTTATTCCTCAACGTCACGTCTGCTATTGCTGCTGTCATGACAAAACCTTTCATCACCATTCCTGACAGTTTTGTCTTTTTTATTTTTCGCAAACATTGGAATATGACTGAATTGGAACAACTCTAAAGACCATTATGCTGGTAATGTTCAGCCAAGTCTCAAGAAGGTTCAGACAGATTGTCCTCAAAAGCTTCTGGCTGGGAAATAACATCTCATGCACGTTAAAGATAAGTAAAGAATAAAATAAAGATGTTCCCAGAACTGCAGTTAGGACTTTTTGACATTTTAGATGTCATATCTCTCAGACAAGTATTCATGTAAATAAAAACAAAAATAAGAGTTGTCATGCCAGAAATAATGGGACCACAGGATGTCTAGTAAGAAAAGATTTTGGTAACACTTTCCCTGAAGTTCCCTGAAGTTCTAGGTCCAAATTTTTAAATTAACTTGAATATAATTAACTATTCTTGTCTTGTTTCACCCATACAAACACACGTGCAGAAGGGGGCAGCTATTTAAAGTGTCCGGGGAGCAGTGATGGGGACGGTACCTTGCTCAAGGGCATCTCAGGGCAACCTACTGGTCTGGTATTTGAACTGGGAAAGATGTGCAGCAGGTCAGGGCAATTAAAGATAGAAATGGAAATGTACTCACAAGCGAGCGGAGCGTGTTGATCAGATGGAAAGGGTACTTTAAAGGGCTGATGAATGAAGAGAAAGAGAGAGAGAAGATTGGATGATGTGAAGATTGTGAACCAGGAAGTGCAGCAAATAAGCAAGATGGAAGTACAGGCAGCGATGAAGAGGATGAAGAATGAAAAGGCTGTTGGTCCAGATGACAACTGTAAAAGCATGGAGGTGTTTAGGGGAGATGGCAGTTGAGTTTCTGATCAGATTATTTAACATAATCTGAGAGGATGCCTGAGTAGAGGAGACAAAGTGTACTGGTACCGATTTTCAAGAATAAGGGTGATGCACAGAGCTGTAGTAACTATAGGGGGATAAAGCTGAGCAGCCACAGCGTGAAGTTATGGGAAAGAGTCGTGGAAGCTAGGATAAGAAAATAGGTGATGAGCAGCAGTATGGTTTCATGCTGAGATTGAGCACTACAGATGCAATGTTTGCTCTGAGAGTTGTAATTGTTCCTTTGTGGACTTGGAGAAAGTAAATGACAGGAGGCCTAGAAAGGAGTTGTGGTTTTATATGAGGAAGTCAGGCAGAGAAGCATTTCAGAGTAGTACAAGAAGAGGATTGAAAGTGTGTAGGACAAAGACAGAATATATGAGTCTGAATGAAAGGGAGAAAACAAAGGGAGGTGACAAAGTATTTAGGAATTTAAATACTTGGGATTAACAGTTTAGAGTAACGGCGAGTGCGGAAGAGAAGTGAAGAAGAGAGTGCAGGCAGGTTGGAATGAGTGGAGAAGAGTGGCTGGAGTGATTTGTGATGGGCACCAGCGAGTAAAAGGGAAGATTTGCAGGACAGTAGTGAGACCAGCTATGTTATACAGGTTAGAGACCATGGTGCGGATGAAAAGACAGGAGGCAGAGCTGGAGGTGTCAGAGTTAAAGATGCTGAGATTTTCACTGGATGTGACGAGGATGGACAGGATTAATAATGAGTATATTAGAGGGACAGATCAGGTTGGACGATTTTGGAGACAAAGTTAGAGAAACAAGGTTGCGTTGGTTTGGACATGTCCAGAGGAGAGATGAAGATTATTTTGGGAGGAGGATGTTGAAGATGGAGAAAAGACCAAAGAGGAGGTTTATGGATGTGGTGAGAGAGGACATCCAGGCAGTTGGTTTGAGTGAGGAAGATGCAGAGGACTGGAAGAAATGGAAATGCATGATCTGCTGTGGTGACCCCTAAATGGTAGCATCCGAAAGAAGAAGAAGAAAATCCACCTTAAAACACTGCATCAGCTCAAATAGCCACTACACAGGTGATGCTGTGAATGCATATTTATTGTAGCCTGCTCGGCCCCATACCTCACAGGATGATTTCAGCTCATCAGGCTTTTCATAGCCAGCGCAGATCATAGAGGGCCGCACTCCATCCCACCAGTAGGTGGGTTTGCTGCATGTTTCATAGGGCACAATTGGCAGAGGGGCCTGGTTCAAACTCTGAGATGCCACTGGCTTCAGATTGCCTGTAAAATAAATGCACAAATGAGTATATGAGATTCTACAGGTCATAAGTAATTGCATGCATTCACTTTACACATTCACTGTGATCCACATAGGTTTACTTAGAGTGGCTGCCATTTTAACTCCTGCTGTTCATTCCATCTGAACTTATACAGTTCTGAACAGTAACAGTCTGGTTGGAGTTTTGGTCTGAGCATTTAGTTGCCCATAAGAAGATGAAACAGAAGCTTGCTTGCTAGTATGAAATGCAATGATGAAGCCAGGTGGCATTTGGCGGCTTTACAAGCTGTGCATAAATTAGGCTCAAAACAACAGATGCAGTCGCACATAACCATCAAACTGTGGTAGTAGCTGTACCCAAAGGCATGCAAATGCACCACATTGCAGCGCTGGCTATCAGAATATGATGGAGAAGGATACAGCTATTTTATGTGAATTCAGAATTGGCCTTTGTAGCCTGTACTCCAGGATAACAAGGAATCTACTGCACCCCACTGTATCTTAGAGCAAGCATTCCTGAATATAATGGTAAAATTTTCAGTTACTGTGTACAATATGCACTATTCTAATGTGCATTTCTGCTAATTTAGCCTGGGTTGTGTAGAAAATGATACTTCAACTGCTGTATCATGTTGCTAATAGTGAGCAAAGCTAGAGGCTTACACGATGCACTTGTTCTTTACATTTACATTTCTGCCATTTAGCAGAAATTTAGCAACAGTCTCTCTCAACCAACTTGGAGTTAAGGGTCTTGCACAGGAACCCAGTGAAGGTAGTGCTGGAGGAAGGATATTAATCTGCATCCTGTGGCCCATGGGGTATCCTACCACTATACCACCACCACAACTTATTCGTGCATGTTAGCGTTTTTGGGAGAGTTATTTCTTTAAGAACATGCAACTCTGAATGCACTGTGTTGACAGTTTCTTTTAGTGTCATCCCAGTGGACCTTCTCTGACCTTTCTCATCTCCCCAGCCAGTGACGTAGCATATGTGGCCAGCGGGCATGAGTGCTTCTGGTTTGGGCAAACACACAGGGCTGATCTCTGGAGTCATGGTAACGGGCTTGGCCAGCCGCACCAGGGCAATGTCGTTTGTGAGGTCACCATTTTGGGGGTAAATAAAGTCTTTGTGAGAGATAATGGCAGCCACAGGAACACACACTTCAGAAGGGCCATCCAGACTGGAGTTTAGATGGTGTTTCCCCAAGCACATCTGCCATGCTTCAGGAGTTAAGAGGCTAGGAATAAACAGAGTGATTTTGATGAACAGATGGTTCAGTGAAGAATAGAAAATAAATGGAGACATTTTGAAAACCTATACAATTCATATGTTATTATGAAGTCTATTGAGATGCCTTAAACTAGATGTTGGAACATAGCTGTGAGAAGCAAGATGAGATCAAGTACAGAAAGTGGATTATTAGTTCAGCATCTTAAATGCCTCTCCAGCTCATCCCAAAGGCATCACTTCAGAGAACACAGTTCCATAGTTCCATGCAACAGAAGAGGTGTTCTCAGAAGGGATGAGTCTTCTTGAAGGTAGGATTGCTGTGGCTTCAGAATATTTCAGATTATAACAGCTGTGTACATCACTGGGTAAACCTTAATGTAGCTGAAGTTAAAACACTAACTAGAAGATTGCACGTGTTTGTGTGTATGTGCGTTCCATACTCTAAGAAGCAGTGGGCAGCAGTTAGAATCCACTGTTCATGAATCAGCGAACCTCCACATACGTGCTGGAAGGGTGTGGGCGGAGACAGCTGAATCTGGTGATAACACACAGACACACACAAACTCAGTATTGGTACAGATACAAACTGATTATTAACCTATTTGAGCAAACAAAGTCCTCCTTGATTCTCACCTGCATGGACACCTGCCATGGCCAGGAGTGAGGTTTGGCCTCCACTCCATTCACCACCCGGGAAACCGGAGTTTTGGGACTGATCACTGGAGTCCCACATTCTGTAGGCCAGTCTAAGAGGAAACAACAGTCAGCATCAAACAAAAAGCTGCATCTGTATACGGCAAATACCTCAGTAAAGAAACAAAAAAAACTCCTCTTGGTCTCATTTACAGACTGAAAAAAATGGCCAGCTGGGAATCTACTGATCAAAGCCAACGCCTGGTAAAGTGGCAAATACACTGGCCCAAGGGAGGGAGCCAAAGGGCAGTGTGTAATTAAGGAGCAGCTCTACCATTTCAGTGAATGAATTTTAAGCTCTCTGAAATTAGTTGACTGGGAGGGCATTTAGTCTGCCCAGTGTAAAATGAGAAAAAAAAAAATAGTCAGTGGTGTGCAAAATGCGTATTATATTTCCCATTCAATGAAAAAATAGTCTGATATCAGATGGAGGATGCAATTAAACAGGGGTGGATTGGGTTTAGTGTGGTGCAGTGGACAAAATCACTCTCCCCCATGTTCTGACTGCCATATCTGTAGTGCCTTCCTGCGAGTTTGGAGAAAGAACCTTTGAATCCTTCTTGCTTCATTGATTAAATTAATTGCTATTCTTTGATTTCAATTTACTGCAGCAATGTCAGCTGCGCAAACAAATAAGTCAAGTGAAGTTCTTTATTAAAAATATCATTAATATATGGTTTCACAGATTGAAATTTATAAGAGCCACTCACTGATGGTGACATTGTCCCAGGGGTTGGGTGGCAGAGGTGGCAGCGTTGGAAAGGTTGTGGGATCTGTGGTCCAGTAACCGCGAAAGCCCTTCTCCTGCAAGGCCTCATTGGTGCGGAAGCGGATGAAGGCTTTATCTCCCATGATGGTCATCTTAGGAGGCAAGAAGCCACAGAACTGACCTAAGAGATAAAACAAAACTTATCTCTTTTGACCACCAGCTGGCGCTGTTTTTCAGGCTCATGCAGTTTTTCGGGTAGCTTTGCTTGCAGAGCTAAGTTTTGATTTTAAGGCTAAAGATCTGCACTGCACTACTGTAAGTGGCCAGTTTTCCAGACCTAGAGACCCATTCCTGGATGGACTTCTATTCCATAGCTCTAATTACTAGAACCATAATTTCTGGTATTGATTTCTTATTAGTTATTGATCACTGTTTAAAGGTGAATTATTGAAAGATTTATTACAGATAAAATGACAAGCGTCAGGAATCAAATCCACCTAAATAATTAAATAAATGATTCAGATAAAAATGCTTGAAATATAATAATAATTTAATACAATAGTATAATAATATGATTAGAATAATATCATTATAATATCATAATTTCAGTCTGTTAGACAGACATATAATGGTGCTGGCTCAGCTTCATCTATTTGAGAAGGTTGTCTTCTTTCCACACTAATCTACTGACTCCTGCCTCAGTAATCTAATCTAATCTCTCTCATTAGTGTAATATAATAATAATAATAATAATAATGATTTTTATTAATATAATGCCTTTCTCAAACCCAAGGTCACTTTACAGAGCAGAAGATAAAGCAATATAAATCACAACAGTTAACAAACAAACACAAAAAGAAAGAAATCAAGAAAGGTGAGAAGTGGAACAGCACAGAATGAATAGATATGTTTTCAACTGAGTTTTGAAGAGAGACAGAGAGGACGTTGGGAATTCCAGAGTTTAGGGGCAGCAGCACTAAATGATCTACCACCCATGGTGGCTAACCTGAATTTAGGAACTGTGAGTCTGTGAGTAACCCGGTACCGGAGGAGCGCAGTGAACGGGTTGGAGTGTATGAATGGAGTAATTCAGTTAGGTATGGAGGAGCAGATCCATAGAGGGCTTTAAACGTGATCAGAAGCAGCTTGTACTGAATATGATATGAAATGGGCAGCCAGTAATGTTTCTGTTCCAACCTTGGCTTCGTCCAGCAGCATCAAACACCTCCACAAAGTCCACACATTTGCCCAGAAGGTTGACCGCCTGCAGCTCAAAGTCAGTAAATACGATGTGGAGGCTCTTGGCCGAGGGACTAGAGATGGTCCAAGTGCAGGCTGCTTGGTCAGGGTAGTTGCTCGGCCAGTTGGGTGACTGGAGCTCTCCCTGCTGACCCACAAATTCTCCACCACACCCAACCACAGCTGTGAGGAAAGAGAGTCAGAGAGCATGAACAGGTGAGGAATAGGGGGTTAAGTTATCTAAGTTGCTCATAGTCCATATGAATTAGGTTTTCCAATGTAATTTAGGAATGCTTGAGAGATTACTTTAATTTTTTTTTTTTTGACTGATTGATTTAGTAGGTGAATTAGCAGGTTGTTGTTCTGCATGGTGCTAAAGCACATTTCCAACATATTACATACTTCCTGTGTCCTTTAACTCTCTCTTACTCTCATTTTCTTAGCCACTTAATTAGGGTCGTGGGGGATGCCTTAGCCTATCCGAGCTCTCACAGGCTGAAATGCCTGCGCAGGTCGCCAGTCCATCACAGGGCAGACACACAGACAAACACACTAACATACACACACTCACACCCACACCCACACCCACACACACCTAGGAGGCAATATAGCATCTCCAATCCACCTGACATGCATGTCTTTGAACAGTGGGAGGAAACTGGAGCTCCCGGAGGAAGTCCATGCTGAACATGCAAACTCCAGGACCCAGACCGTCCCACCTGGGAACTGAACCCAGAACCTTCTCGCTTTGAGGTGACAAGTGCTACCCACTGTGCCATCATGTCGCGCTGCTCTTTAACTGTATCCTATCTAGTATGCAGATGTAGAATTAAAGTTAAATTGTAGAATAAGAGTACTTTATGGGTAACTAAACCGTCATTAACTTGTAACTGTAAAATGAACATGATTTTATCAGTCTAACTGTTCTAAGTGATTAGTGATTGGTCAATACTGATTATCATTAGAGAGCAAATCATATCTTTGAGTGTGATATTTAAATGGGACTGTGGCTCACCCCCGATGTCTGCTGGGTCCACAGCTCTCCATGTGGCATTGAAGCCTGTGTCCACCACTTTATTATTGGATGAGAAATGGAAAGTGAGTGTGTTACCAGCGGCAACCAGGTCTGCTGGAGGGGATGTGCTGCAGTGAGTGCCTGAAGGAGAAACCAGCATCGCTTCATATACCACACACAATCATATTCACAAAAATAAATACATGGTAACACTTTATTTGAAGGCCACTTTCCTAGGCATTTATGCATAATCACTGAGTAACGTATATTTAAAAAATGAATACTTGAGTATTTATGAACAGATTATGCCAATGCAAGATGTTGAAACGATTGGACATTAGGACACCTAAGCAGAAGTAGCTTACATTTATCCCATTTGTCTCATTTGTAAGATTTAAAAGATGCTTCAAATCCGTGTTCATATCATAATGCATGCATTAAGAATATCAATACTAAAAATAATCTTTTATTAAAGAGGCATTGCACTGAATTTTCAGATGTTCTGCAAAATGAAAGAGAAAGAAGAAAAAGAAAAAGAAAAAGAAACCATACTGGTAGGGCTGAAAGTGAAAGAAAGTGAAAGTGACTACCCTTGTCGTTGTGAAACGCAGCACAGCACAACACAACGAAATTCAACCTCTGCGTTTCACCCACACACACGTGCAGCAGGGGGCAACTATTGAAATTGCCCGGGGAGCAGTGATGGGGGCAGGACTTTGCTCAAGGGTACCTCAGGGCAACCAACTGGCAAGGGGATCGAACCCCCAATCTTCCGATCTTGGGCCAACTCCCTAACCACTAGGCAACTGCTGCCCACCGACTGGGTTGCAGTAGTAATGATTGGAACCAGACAAAAGTCATTTTCAAGTGTCAGAAGACTGAGTAGTAAATACAACGGCTGCATTTGTGGTGTAGACTTATATATGTGGAAAAGAAATGTAATTAAATGACAGCATCAAGGAAAACACCTTCCTGCCCTGGAACAGAGTGTCAACAGTCCTGAAAACTGTCCTACCGAGAGATCCAATGGCGTCAGAGATGGAGACGTAGTCACTGAGACACAGCTGGCTTTCCTCTAGAGAGAATGTGTGGAAGTGCAGATGCACACGCTTTCCTGCAGGTACGATGATGCTCCATTGGCAGCGGGCGCGGTTCTCATAGCCCTGAGGGTGATTCATAGATGACAGAACACCTTTACTTCCTGTCTGCTCCATCATCCCACCACAACCAGAACCTGACAAGAGAGAAATAGTAACTGAAACACTTCCATGTGTGTATAATATACATTAATGCAATTCAATTACTTAACATTATATTTAAGTAAAACAAATTACTCCAATGCAACTTTTTTCCCCCAAAAATGCGTCAACTAGAGAATAGTGTTTTAAAACTGTATCCTTGTGGAACTACAAAAGAAACTTCCAACTAAAATATTTTTTTCAAAATGCTGCTTCAGAGATTTACTCAGAGCCCAGTAGTTTTAAGCATCACTGAGTAATGCTAACATACTTATGTGTTTATACGTGTCCTTTCTCATGACGTTCTCTATCCAGGGCAGGTAGGCAGAGGTGCGGGTGAACACGCTGGGCTTCTTGTTCATGATACAGCCAATGGGGCCAAAGCTAGTGATGCCATGAATCTCCCAGGGGTCTGAGGGCCCATCCTGACACACAAGAGGCCCACCTGAGTCACCCTGTCCCAGAAAAGGAAGGAAGACACAGAATAATTGGCTAAAGCATTTGCCGGTCCTCTCAGGTACAATCTGCAGCCACAACATTACAGACACGTTTTCCAGTGCCCACACATTACTTGTTTTATGTCTGGAGGTCACATTCTCATGCTGGAGGAACAGAAAGCAGCGAGTGAGTTTTCTTCTTTATTTTGTTAGTTATTACTAAAGATAGTAAAAGATAGAAAGACCTGCTCAAATGTCTCTCCATGGGATCGTTACAAAAACTGCATCAAATGTCTGTAACGTCTATGTTTTTAGACATTTTTGTGCCTATAATTCATTATTTTATATATAATGAATTATATATATTATATATATAGGGTGGTGGTGGTCTAGTGGTAGGGTACTTGCCTACGGAACTCTGGATCAAGAGGTCCCCGGTTCGAATCCCACCTCTAGCACTACCATCACTGGGTCCCTGAGCAAGACCCTTAACCCTGAGTTGCTCCAGGGGGACTGTCCCTGTAATTAGGACATGTAAGTCGCTCTGGATAAGAGCGTCTGCTAAATGCCGTAAATGTAAATGTATTTTGTTGAAAAGAATTGTAACCTCTGAAGACCTTTTGAGTCGTTTACTGTATTATATATATATATATACACTGTATTATATATTTACTATATTATATATATTATACAAAACTAAATACTAAATATGTCCTTCATTATGTAGAACCCATTTTAATCATATAGACACTATTTTTTATAAAAATAGCCATAAAAATCCCTGTATGCATGTATATATCAGCATTTAATGGTTCAAAGAACTATTTACGCATCCAGCTTGTTCTATAGTTACTTATAAGGATTCTATATAAAAACATTAATATACTAAGGAACCATGAAGAACCATGTTTTAAGGGAATCACCACATGTGAGCTCAGTTGAAAGTGAAAGTGACAACCCTTGTCATTGCGAGGTCACAGCAGGTGGGGAATACCTGATTCTTTAGAGTTATCATGATTTTACATACAATGAATCCCTACAATGAAGACCTCTGGAAGAACCTCTTTGGGTGTAAACATGTGGCCACTAAGGATAGACTCAAATTCATCAAGACATCAGTTTTGTGAGAAGGATAAGTTGGAAAAAGGAGAAATGACTTCTGTAGGTTTTCTAGCAGATTCTGCACTTTTATGAATGTGGGTGCACATACACACTTGACACACAGACTTGAGCTCGTCGGGTAAGTTGTATCCAGCACAGATCATGGAGGATTTGACCTGGAACCACCAGTAGTCCATGCGCTTACAGGTGTCATAGGGCACCACCGGAAGGGCCACTTGGTTTAGAGTTTCAGCTGCTTTAGGAGCTAAGAAGTTGCCTGGTGAGGAAATGTTCAGTTTTAGGAGAACTTCACTGATTCTATTTTACAATAAATGCTTTATCTACAGGACTTCAGCCTTCACTTTGCAACCTGAAGGAAAAGTACGCAGTAATTTTTAGGATTGTTCAGTTTACAGTGCAAAGGGAGAGTTGTAGTTTCATCTCTGAGCTTTTTTTAAGACTTTGGCATGTTGGATGGGTTTTTTACATAATAAAAATAAATGTTATAAGCTAAAATAGCCAAAATAACCTTTCTTTGGAATTAAGATATGTGAGTTTGATTCTAAAGGGTATTAAAAAGCTACACATGATTTAAAGGTTTTATGCACATTTTAAGGGTTCTTTAAAAAATGCAATATATGGAGGTTCTTTTTAAAAAAGCTCTTTTTAACCAGAGACCCAATTTACAAACTGTTTTTAAAGAATCATCTTTAGAATGGTTCCAAAGTGGTTGCCTGCGGCATACATCGATGGAACATTCTGGCACCTTTACTTTTAAGGATGTAATATTGGTTGTCTTAAATTTATCACATTGATTTGTTTATAATATTAGGCTTCAGGTACTACAGATAAAAAGTGGTCGGTTGTAGAACAATTACACAATTCAGATTGGCCAGTTAGCAGACAATTGCATATTTGCCTCTGGACTAATTCTTGTGCACCATCCCTAGTAAATGATATTTAATAATAAATAGAAAAACTGACTAGCTGTTTTGCTGTTTTAACACTCATTAACCAATAGGTGGCACTGTAACTCTTTAAGGGGCAAGGGGGGGGAGGGGGGGGCTGCTTTGCTCTTTTGCCCATTTGATTGGCCACTGATGAATGGCCTGCAGAGATATATAAATGTCAATTCAATTCATATCTGTATTTATACAGCGACACCCAGCTGAGACCAAACCTCATTTGCAAGAGTCCTCATACGACACTGGGTTAGCAATGGAAGCGGGAAATCTCAGCCCTCGCGCTTTCTCACCCAGGAAGGGCTTGTTAATGAGCAGAGAGGTCTGAGAGACCCTGGGATATTAAGAACAGGGCTACTCTAAACTAGGATTATCTTCATTTATACACCACTGCTTGGTTCAGATTACAGAAATAGCAAGGCACAGAATATACAGTATATAGATTTTCTGTCAGCTGCTTTGAATCCTCAGTGATAAATCCTGTGTGGTCAGTTTACTCCATAGCAGATCCTTAGTTAAAAAGCACAGCACGGTCGTCCACACCTGTCTCATCTCCCCAGCCTGTGGCGTAGCATGATTTTCCTCCGGGAAGCACCTCCTCAATGGACGGAAGGCATGCGAAGTGGACCTGGTCAGAGGGGGTCACCTCTCTATCCAGTCTCACCAGGGTAATGTCGAACTCCACGGTGGGGACGGTGGGGTAGTTGAAACCCTCATGGCGGTAAATGCCCCGAACGCCAAAGCACTGTTGGCTGGGCTCTGTGAGGGTCAGGTTATGTTTGCCCAGGCACATCTGCCATCTCTGCAGTTGATCTGCATACCTGCAGAGAGGTACACACACACACACGCACACAGAGAGAAAGAGAGAGAGAGAGCAAGAGACACACACACACACAAATTAAAATACAATGCTGAGCTTCATTTCAACTCATCGCCACTATGGCCAAAATGAAAAGTGTCATTACAAAACAGCCTATAGGAACATTATTAAGGGAGGATGTACCGGATGAAGCAGTGAGCAGCTGTCAGAACCCAGTGCTTATGGATGAGGGTCCCACCACAAGTGTGAAAGAACGTGGGGGTTGGCTGGGACTCGGGCCATACCTTGCAAAAGAACACACAGATAACGCTGCTCAGATGTTCAGCACATATCTCTTCATAAACTAACAGCAGCTGTGGGACTCTATTAAGAGCGAATTAATCAACTGAAGGATCGCTTGTGGTCATTAAGTCCTCCGAGTGTAGGAGTAGTCTTCGTTCATTAATAGTGAAACAGAAAGAGACTGGGTGGGAGAAACCCACAGAGAAGCCAGCATGCTTGATGTTAGGGTATGGAAACATTTTACAGTTTTACAGTGAAATTTCACTGTGCATTTTTCCTGGTTTGCAGAAGAAAGCGGTTAAATAGAAGTGGAAATATTGGATATCTCACATTTGAAAGCTGGGAGGATTTCTCAAGACGCTGATATTTTATAGCTGATCTAGTACTAATCGAGTTCTGCTGATCAGCATAGTTTTTGCCCTCGCATTTTATTACCAGTCACTCTGAACAAGTGCTCTATCTCTGCTCGATATCAAAGTCTCTCAGATAAACATTAACATGTGCGCTGAGATGAGCAGAGGAAGTGTGAGGTGCTTCTGGGCAGGAGGTGATGGATTTCGGCCATACCTGCATGGACACTTGCCAAGGCCAGGAGTGAGCTTTGGCAGCCTCGCCGTTCACTATGCGAGCGTTGACCATGGGTGGAATTGCAGGCCTTCCGCAAGTCTCTGGCCATTCTACAGGAGAACAGTGGAGAAAGGTCAAAGGCCAAAGTTTCTCCAGAAGCTTTGCAGAGTAACCAAAATTCCATTTTCCGACACTAGCCTCTGGAGTGCCCTTAACCAACTTTCTTTCAAATAGGCTGTTTCTGTGTATGTACATATGTAAATATGCAAATGACCTCAGCAGCCCTGGATTGTTCAGAAGTCATCCAGGTTGAAACATTCCTTATAGCTTCATTGTGTAAGTGGTGCTAAACCTTTGTCCTAAGAACCAGACTGTAACCAGATGTATTTTTAAAGAATTATTAAGAAATAGTTCTCCAGACTTCCTCAAGGACAATTAAAATTATCAGAGGATTTAAATTTTTTTTAAAAAAATCAGCTTCGGTGTCAGTACAGCAGTTTGGGGGTTGAGTTTTAGTTTCAAGAAAGCCTTAGCTTTGCATGTAGAGAGAAGGAAAGTGATATTAATTTCTTCCCCTGCACCCATTTTCCTGTTGGTGCAGGGAATCAATTGATGACTTTTGGGTGCCCAACCCCCTTCACCAACCTTAAGGCCATGATTCCACAATCAATCTGTCATGCGTAGATAAAATCTGCTGAAAAACAACACCTGTGAGCACTATGGTGTTTTATAGCATTCCCTCCAATCGTGCCCACAACAGCATCCTCACATCTCTAGCAAGATCCAGCAGCATTTACCTTTGTGCACGCGCACGCACACACACACACACACACACACAAGGCCATCTGAGACCAAGCTCGGCGGAAGGTCTTTCTTACAAAGAAAAAGCAAGACATCCCAATTCCCAGGAGATTCCAAAAAGCGCTGCACATCCCCAGAGAAACAGTTCCACATCACTGCTGCTGGACACATGCCTCCTGCCTTGTTTACTTGTTGTTTGGCTTCTTTCTTTTGTTCTGTGGTCCTGACTTCATGCTTTACATTTTCTGCGAGCTCCCTATGGATATTTTCTCACATGTCAACATTTCTTATGGCTGACATTTGGCTTTAATGTACAAACAGAGCTCAGAACACAAGGGATGTGTAAAAAAATGTGACAGGATAGTGGCTGCAGGCTCTATAACCTACTTTACAAGACCACGTAGATGACTATTACCTACTTTACAAGATCTCATAGATGTAGTAGATTATATTTTTGCTAAAGAAATAATCACATTCTCTCTGGGATTGCTAAAAGGAAGATTTTGTAACTATCCATCTATCTAGACTGACTTTGGAAGTATTGGTCTGATGGGATAGAGTTTGTAGATTGTTTGGAATCTGGTCTATTTGTTTTAGGGAATATATGCTGGAACGGCACACACTTCTTGACAATTTGAGTTTGACACACCCAGTTGGTCTCCCTGCTGTCTTCTTCCTTCTCTGGTGTTTTTTCTTCACTAAATTTTGAGTGAAAAAATAAAAGTATATGTTCATTTAAATTCTTCACCAAAAACCTACAAAAAGAGATACATAAAGAGAGCAGACATGTTCATTGGGCAGTGAGCTGTTCGTTGTTTCGACTGACTCTCTGTTTATTCAGCATATTTTTTATAGCTTGCTTTGCTGCCATCAGCACCACATGTTGAAAGAAAGTGACAAAATCCAGATGCAGATGCCACGTCTTCAATCAGCTACACGCCACAGAATTATTAAGATTGGTGACACATGTCCTCCACTTTTTGAAAAACCTGTTTTTTTTTTTTCTAAAAATTGACTTTTTCTTTTGGAAGTGACTACTCTTGTTATTGCAAAACACGGCATAGCATACAGTGAGACACAATGAAATTCAACCTCTGCATTTTACCCACACACACCGAACGATTGGGGCAGCTGTTGCAAGTGCACAGGGAGCAGTGATCGGGATGGTACCTTGCTCAAGGGTGCCTCAGGGCAACCAACTGGTTTTCTATCTTATTAAATAGTTTACATTTCAGTAATTTCCATATAGTGACTTTCCTAAAGCAAGCTGGCTATACCGTATGTCCAAAAGTATTCAGACGGCCCATTTTATTAGTGAATTTGTCCACTTTTAGAGGTGAACCCCTTTCTGATTAAATTTATACTCTTAGCTTACAGAAATCTCAATAGAATAGCATCGATAAAAAAATGAGAATGTAGCATCTGCACATGAGCCAAACTAAAGTTCTCCTTGTCTGTGCTCTCTGGAGAGATGGATGTGATCTAAATCTTATCATCTTTCATTAATACCTGACCTCACAGAAGCTCTTCTGAAGCTGAATGTCATTAAACCTTGGCTGAAATGTGTAAATGAGGATTAGAAGGCTGAATATTCAGGTGTACCTATGGAGAGATCATCCCATGGGTTCGGTGGTGTGGGTGGTTCAGTCGGAGCAGGCAGGGTGGGATTAGTGGTCCAAAACCCTCGGAACCCTTTAGCTTCTGTGAATAAATCAGCATGAAAGCGCATCACCAGCTCATTTCCTGTCGTCTGAATCACCGGGGGGATGCTGGTACCGCAGTAAGGACCTGTGATGAAGTCAAAAACACACATCTGTGAGAAAACCCTGACCTACATTAGGATATTAATGGCAGTTATACTAACAAACATTACATTTGTGCCTCGAACCACCTTTCATTGCATTGTTGGTGCAAAAATGCTCAACTTTTTAATCTTATCTTTGGCACATTGAGTACATTAAATTGAAAAAACGGGAACAGATGCTTTACTGTGACAGACTGCAAAGTGCCTAAAGATACAAGGTCCTAGATAAAGGGGATCCAACCACTCAGCATTCAGCATCAGCAGTAAACTAATCAGCTGATCATCTGGAATCATCTGCTCCTGTTTCTTCACTGCTTCATGGCTTAAGTTAGACGCTTTGTTCTACTTGAAGGTTCAGACATAGATTACTGTGTGGATTAACCAAAAAAAAAAACAATCAAACTGCTCAGATATAGAGACTGTACTGAAAATGAGAAACAACAACACTACCCTACAGGAAGAATGGTTCCTCAACAATACATAAAAAAAAAAAATGCAATAAGGTCTGGCTATTTGGAAGCAAAATATGAAGAAATAGCAGGAGGCTTGAGATACCTGCACAGTCCTCCACATAAAAATGAATATAAGATTATTTATTAGATGCTTTTCAAAAAATGAACAATATCATTCAAACCTGTAATGTTAAATATTTTCTAAGTCATAATCATAGTCTAAGAAATCTATCTAGTATCTAGTTATACAGTCTATGCATACAAGGTTTTAGATCAAGTGCAAAACTCAAACACATCATGGTATGAAGGTCCAAATGAACCATAAAAATGTTGTTTTTATTTTTTAAATGATGTATAAGCTAAAATAATTGTTCATTGAAATTGTTTCATATATTGTATTTTTCAAAAATGTCAATCATCACAATTTCCAAAGGCCAACATTTCAGACCAGAGAACGTCTCGCTGACCGTATTTCTTGGCGGTAGGTTGTGATCCATCATAAATGATCACGTTGTCAAAGCAACGGCCAAGCAGGACCCCGGCCGCCTCCATGTCAAAATGGGTGAACGTCAATGTGATGGTTTTTCCATCAAGCACCTGCACCCTCCACAAGCACTCTCTGTTGGAAGGGTAATTCATGGGCCAGTTCTCCGACTCGAAGACCCCTGTCTCCTCACGTGAGAAGCTCCCACAGCCTTGGATTTCTGAAGGAGGAGAGAGGGGGGATTAGGAGAAGGGATCAATAGAACACACTCACTGAATGAGATCTCATATGGACACGTGTAGATTGATCATGGTTCAAATTTTTTAAGTGCCCAAGGGGGAAAAAAATCCAATCAAAACGATGTTCTCCTGGGTAACCAATCAGATATATTTAAACTACTTCACTCATAAAGGTGTGAGACACAGTAAATATATATGTTAAACGCCTCATGGAAAGGGATAAAAGCAGAGACAGGACAATGGCAAACAACCTGACTATAGAAACATATCATAATGAAGATTCATAATGTATGTAAAATGGTTTTTAGACTAATTGGGGGATGTAACACCATTAATCTGCCTCTTGGAACTCCAGACAACATGACAGATAATCTGTAATAATAAAAGTTTTCTGATCTGGCCACTTTAGCTTTTTCTTACTACATGAAATATACAAACTTTATTGTGCTGTTGGTAATACTACATAATTGCTGTGGTTTATACATCTGTGCCTGTACACACACACACACACACACACACACACACACTTCAGCCATGGACACTGGACTCTTGTTCCTCCACCCCACACTTGCCCATAGTTTTTCTATAGGCCCAGCAGATCGAACTGGCAACCTTTTGGTTGTAAGCCCTCTTCTAACCCCGTAAGGCCATGCCTGCACCAATAGTTGGCCCAGCTTCAGGCCTTCATTAGTTACACAAGCTGATTTTGTCTCAAATGGGAGTAAAACCTTTCTAGGTGTCTTCCTTCTGATGAAATGAGACCCCTTTATCTTAAACAAACAACGTAGATGGTTTTACGATATGTCCCACCACTGGCCCATGAAATTTGAGTGGGTGACTTATGTCTCCCCAGATACGGATCAGCTCCTGCTGCACCGAGAAGAGTTTAAGGCATCTTTGGAGGCAGTTGCAGGAAAACATGTTTCATAAATCCAGCTCTATTTATACGTACGCTGAAATATAGCTCCCTAAACTACAATTTTAGCAGTGCAGGTAGAGAGTCATTTGTTTGATACAGAAGCAGAAGTGTGGCACTGGGCCAGTTGAGAGCTGCAGTAAAGACTATAAAGTGAAATCTCCGCACAGCCATGGTCAATAAGTCTATTTATTGTGCAAAAGCAATCTGCCGTCATTGGCCTGCCTGTGAAAACGTTTGGCAGTGCACCCAATGTACAGCGGCACTTATGGATATAATAAAGGAGCTGCCAAATTATAGCAAGCTGCAAGGTATAAATAAGAGCAATGTTACCTTCAACACACTCAGCTCGGTGCTGAAATAAAGGGCGCACACACACACACACACACACACTAGCGCTGCACAGTGTAACATCGGTTAATCATTATTGCGATTTTCAGTGTTGCAATATTGAAGGCTACTTGATGTCAATGAGTTCATGACAGAGTTTTATTGTTTTGTGTTTCAAACCATTGATTTTGGTAGTAAGTCTTCTAACGAAGTAGAGGAGTAATAATTTTATCCTTTTCAAATAAAAGGTTCTTGATATGTTGGTTAGGAATGGTCCATCTCAAGTACCCTAGTTTAATAGAGAGGGTGCTAGACTGGGAATGAGGCATTTCCTAATGCTTTCTGTTATTTAATATTAGAGCCAAAGTTGGGACAGCAGTGGCCTAGTGGTTAGGGAGTTGGCCCCAGGATCTGAAGTTTGTAGTTTTGCAGTAACCTTAAGCAAGGTACTGTCCCCATCGCTGCTCCCCGGGCACTTGAAATAGCTGCCCCCTGCTGCACGGTGTGTACGGGTGAAAAACAGGTTGAATTTCATTGTGGTTCACTGTGCCATGCTTCACAATGACAAAGTAGTCACTTTCCTTTTCCTACATTTATTGAGCAAATTGCATCATGTTCACCCCATTTCTGAAGATATTTTAGTTGAATGGAATATGTTATTTCCTACTTTTTGTGAAAAACTTTTTTGGAGTGTATAAACACACACACACACACACACACACACACACACACACACACACACACACACACAAACCCAGGTGATGCTATAACCATAGATTACTGACAGCTATTAGAACAGACAGCTGTCCCAACAGGACTCACCCTTAGGTGAGTGAAAGATGGAATATGTGTGTGTGTGCGTGCGTGTGTGTGTGTGTGTGTGCATGTGAGGGAGTGTGTTTGTGAAGCAGGTGCTGTACCGGCAATGTCCTCTGGATACACAGCCTCCCACCTGGCAGAGAAGCCGCGGTCAGCCAGCCGGACGTCAGACTGGAAACTCAGGGACATCCTGTTACTGACACTGACAAGCACTGGAGGGAGAATAAACCCGCAGTGCGTTCCTGAGACACACACACACGCGCATGCACACACACACACACACACACACACAGAGGAGTGGAATCAATCTTCGAGTAGCAAAAGCACGGTGGTTTTTACTTGCTTGCTCTGAGGTTTGTACTGGGCTGACTAATGAGAGGGACACTGGTGCTGATAGAAACGACCCATTAACGCAACGAACATCGATCATGAAACCTGCAGCTTTATTATGAAGGCATTCTCAAACTGTCACATATTACTTGCATCTGGCAGCTTTTCAGAAAGACAAACTAAATTGCGTTCACGGCGTTTTCTCAGCTCCCTCTTCAGCAAGAGAGCTTTGACATAATTATAGAGCTCCTGTGTACCACTGGCCTACATTCTGTACTGCATGCTGCTCCCTGCACACCTCAGTATAGAGCAACCGCTTTCTCCTCCACCACACTTGCACAAACGCAGGATAAGGAGTGTGCAAAAGTTTGCACATTTCGTTCATTTGTTCAGTATACAAAGAACATCAAATTTAAGGCAGTTATTAAATATCTATTGTGTTATTAAACATATAATAACAATCCTTTTGTAAGAACTTTGATTGATGTCTACTTCTAGATGTTTGAATTTTCTTTTGTCACATTTCTGTTCCCTGAAATCCTTCCTACTTTTCTTATGTGTGTGTGTGTGTGTGTGTGTGTGTGTGTGTGTAGGTATTGATTAAATTACGTGTCTCCTATGTATCATTAAAGTACAGACAGGGAAGTTTTGTAAATGCACTTTATGAAGTTAGTATGTGTACAACATTGGAGGTCATCTCAGTGCTGAAAGCTGAAAGTAAGGGTGCGCGCACACACACACACACACACACACGCACACACACACACACATACATGTGTGAAGGACATGGAAGGATAAACTGCCATAACCAATAAGGCATAGAGTGTGACAGTGGAGGACAGACGAGCTTGTTGAGTTTGTGATTTGCTTGCTGTTGTGAATGGAGGTGTTTAACCTGCTCTGTAGGTGTGATTTGTGCTGAAGTGTCAGAGCTGCTCCACTTTGTGAGTATCTGGGACACTTGAAGTGCAAATCCGTCCAAGAAACCGAACAGCTATTAAAAAAAAAGAAAAAAAAATCTTGCATGCTCTCATATTCTCTCCCAACCTCTCTCTCTTTCTGACTCTTAGTTTCTCTCCCCTTTCTCTTTTTCTCTCTCTTTTCCTCTCCTTCTCTCTCCTCCTCCCTTTCTCTTGGTCTCTGTATCTCTCCTTTTCTTTCCTCCTCCCTCTCTCTCTGTCATTCTCATTCTCCCCCTCTCTCTCTCTGTCTTTCTCCTTCATGCTTTTTCCTCATCCCTCTCTTAAAATATGTCGCTCTCCCCTTTCTCTCTTTCCTCTTCCCTCCTCCCTCGTTCATGGTCGCTCACATTCTCCCTCTCTCTCTCTCTCTCTCTGCTTCTCTTGCTCATTCTCTCTTCTTCTCCCCCTCTTTCCATCTCTCTCTTATAGGCTCTCTCAATGTCTCAATGTCCTTTCTCTCTGAGTCTCTCCTCCTCTCTTTCTCCAGGCCCTTGCTCGCTCTCTCTCTCTCTCTCTTTCTCTCTCTCTCTCTGGTTCTCTGAGCAGAGCCCCTCCCTCCTGCTGTGGATTTTGGTGTACAGTATTTGAGGTGCAGTGTGTGAGAAGCGTGTACAGATAAACTCTCCCTCTTTCCGCAGCGCAGTAATAAATAAATGACGCCTCAGTAGCTCATTGTAGCTCAGCACCTCCCTCGCTGCCTGGAGGGAGATCACGATCAGCTACCTCTGCGGCTTCTTTCCAAACTGGTAAGAGGTGAACAGGGTGAAAACTGCACACCGCATTATTGCACCACAGACTCAAGAGTGTCAGAATATAAGACTGTTTATCAGAGCCAAAGATCTGCACCGAGACACCTCTATCCTACACTTGCTCAGCAATTGCACCACATTCAGCTGGAACAACTCTGTTGGGACAAATGGGACATTTTGTTTTTTACAGCTTCTTTTGAGCAATATTTGTATATTTTATAGGCATTTTGTAAACTTATAATAACAAAGAATATTAACATGACAAATGATTTGAGGAATGTAAGTCAAGAATATCATCATCAAATTTGATTTACTGGCACCAAACACAACCAAAAACTACACTAGTAACAAAAGAAATTAATATAAATAGACATTTTTCATTACCTAACATGACTTAAATGCACCTTGAACCTAAACCAAATCATAACTCTACTCACAAAAAAAAAAAAAAAAATTTTGGTTACTATAACCTTCAGTAGATGGTTCCTTAGAATGTGGGTTCCCAGCCTTGGTCCTGGAGCCCAAAGTTACATAAGAGCATAAGTGTGAAGTGTGATGAACCTTTTTTAAAATTCTAATAATGGCAGAAGAACCCTTTAACTGGTGTAGAACCAAATTCAAATGGGATTCTATAAGGCACTGGTTCTGAATCTGGTCCTCTGTCTTTTTCACAGTCTCCCCTGGAGGCGTGGGTTCCAATCCAACTTCTGACATGAGTTGTGGGAAAGTGGTGGTCTAGTTTTTAGGAACTAGGCCCCAGGATTGGAAGGTCATGGGTTCGAATCCCAGACAAATAGGTTGCCCTGAGGTACCTTTGAGCAAGGTACCGTCCTTATCACTGCTCCCTGGGCACTTTAAAAAGCTGCCTCCTGCTGCCCGGTGTGTATGGGTGAAATGCAGAGCTTCTTTATTTCACCTTCACTAAACCCACATGTTCTAAGTGGAATGAGGAGAAAGATTGGGACTAAGAACCACTGCTATAGGTAAAATGAAGTGGTTCTTCAACAGCATCACTCAAACAATAATTCTGAGAGCTCTTTGAAGGACTCTGTCTTACCAAGTGACTGCTGGCTGTCGGACACAGAAAGTTTGTCCAAGCCACACTGTCCAGTTTCCCCAACAACCGCCAGGTCAGTGATGTGCAATTTGACCAGGAGACCTTCGGCCACGCTGATGTTCCAGAAGCACTGAAGGTTTGCTGGATATGCGTCAGGGAAGCCCATCGAGTGGATCTCACCTTTACGACCAGATAGATTCAAGAGAGACCCACAGCCAGAATCTGCAGCGAGAGCAGAAGAGAATCAATCTGAAAAGAAGCAGTGATGCTTCTCAGAATTAATTCTACCAAATAACACTTCTTGAATGCAAGCCAGGTTTAAAGTCTATAATCATATCAAAAGTAAAAAGCACATTAATATTAAACGACTAGCTTCTGTCAGGCAGAAATAAATTTTGTTCTTGATCCTACATGATCATTAATTTCCATTTGGGAAAAATGACAAACCTCATGGATTTATATGTCCTCTTCCAAGCCTTTGCACAATAATTCCTATCCCCTATTAGTCCCCTATAAGTCCCCTATAAATGTTACTGGAACAGTAAAGGCAAAAAAATGAATTTTATGTGCTGCTTTATAGCTGTCCTGAAGGTGGGTTTCCAAAAAGTCTATTTGTAGGAGACAGACCTCTCTTGATCTACTGGAACTGAATTAGCTGTTTATTTGTGTGCATTTAAGACTGGTGCTCAGGGTGACTAAAGGTCTGAGATCATATTAAAAATCAGGTTTTTGTCCTTCTATTTAACGTTGGAAATGAAAAACAAAGTTTTGAATAATCTGATCAGTGAAATGATGAAATACTCCAGATTCTATCAACCCCTATTGATGCAGATTTGAGACAATGACCATGTTTCATGACCTAAGACCTATGTTCTGATTGGCGGTTATGAAGCATGTATTTAAGCACTTTCTTTTTTTAATCAGATATGATGGAGGAGAGAAAATACTAAACTGTGCAATACAGAGAGGAGACCTGGGGACCAGAATACAGGTTAAACTAAATTAGGAGGTAATTCAGTTCAGAAAGGTGTGTTTAGCACTTACCCACTGGTGCAGATGTGGTGGGAAGTGTAGTTGTAGGGTTTTGAGTGGTTATGGTCGTACTGGTGGTGGTGGTAGTGGTGGTGGTTGATGTGACAGAGGGAGTGTTGGCCACAGAGTAGATGGCAGTGAAGCCTTTAGCAGCCCCACTAGAGTCACTTTTGAAGCGCACCACCATTTCATTACTATTAGATACCACTGGTTCCGGCATCTGGTTTCCACAGAAATGACCTGAGATGAATGATATTTCTGTTATTGTGATATTGTCCTGAAGCTGCATGCAAATGCAGCGACATGAGCCGCTTGTGTGTACTGTGACTTACCCAGTTTTGAGGCACTGACACCATCTGAATGACCTTCAAAAACATCCACAAAGTCACCACAGGAATCGGGCACCAGGTCAAAAGCTGTGAACGTGAGCCGGACCTTCTCTCCAGTACTCACTACGATCCTCCACTGGAGAACAATGCAGGAGAATCAATGAAACAAAACGCCAGCTCATCTATTTTAGAATTTAGTATCTACACACTCAATGCATCCATTCAGACTTCCAAAGCTGTTTACTTCTATAATTTAGTTTTTTAAATTTTTTTATACTGAAACTTATATAGTTAACAGCTTAGCTTTATGGAGCAGGACTGAAGACCTAATGCATTTGATTAAATACCAACACAAATAGGAATCAACCAATCATGCCTTTTATAGGTAGACTAATTTTAATGAAAACGCAAGTGCAATACTGTGCCAAAGTCTTGAGACAACATTTCTTCATATTTTACTTCCAAAGCTCCAGAGTTTCCAGAGTATTTAAATGTGTTGTTGAGGAACAGAGCAGGCTTTCTGAAGGACAATGTTTTTGTCTCTCATTTTCAGCTCAGTTTCCTAGGATAGTTTTTTTTCTTTTTGTTTGTTTGTTGTTAATCCACAAAGTGATCTACGTAAGAACCTTCAACAAAGCATCTAGCTTAAGACATGAAGCAGTGAAGAAACAGGTGCAGATGATTCCAGATGATCAGTTGATTAGTTTACGCTGAGTGGTTGGAACCACTCTATCTAGAACCTTGTATGTTCACACACTACTGCTTTAATCTACCCAAACAGTTTAGGACAGTTTGACAGGCATGACATAGAACGTTTGCACCAGCAAGATGATCCCTCAGCAAAGTACATAGTACAAAATACATTTACATTTATGGCATTTAACTAACGCTCTTATCCAGAGCGACTTACATTTCTTAACTACAGGGACAGTCCCCCTGGAGCAACTTGGGGTTAAGGGTCTAAAGCTCACAGGAAGCAGTGTTGGGGATGGTCCCTTGCTCAAGGGCACCTCAGGGTAACCGACTGTTCCAGGGTTTGAAGCTGTGACCTTCCGATCCTGGGGCCTAGTCCCTAACCACTAGGCAACCGCTGCACAGTACTTTTTTTTTTATTTTGGATGTTCTAGATACTTAACAGCTCTATATGTGCTGTAGTCTAACCAGGTTTAAGGCAGCTGTTAGAGACTGAAATAAAAGCACAGAAAAAACCTTCAAATCTCCATGTTTGTTTAATTCAGTCTCTCCATTTCACTTTTGCAGTGTTTAAACCAGTATTAGTGTTCACTGTTTGACACTATTTTCAGATTCCCATGCATACAAACATGTAACATTCACTAAATCAAAGTAAGGATTTACGCCAATAAGCTATAACATTATAAGCACCTGCCTATTATTCTATTAGAAGCAAAAACTTCTCTGACTCTCAGGCCTGGCCTGCATAAGATCAGAAGGTCATCAGGAGATGTGCTGGGTTTCTGCAAGATATTATCAGAAGAAACTTTTGGTCCTGCAAACTGTGAGGTGGAAGATCCATGGATCTGTCACTGCCCATCTTGAGCAGATCAGGGTTCAGCATGGGGACTCTGACCTGTCTGCAGTTGCGCCGCCCCATGCACTGCCACATCTTTCTATCATAGCCATCATTAACTTTTTTAGCAGTTTGTGCCACGAAAACTCTTCTGTGGGATCAGACCAGATGGGTTAGCTTTTACCCCATGAGCATTATAGAGTCTTGGACATCCATTGCCTTGTTTTCTGTTGACTGGTAGTCCACTCCACAAGACCTGCCAATTTTTTATTTCTTCCTGTCTAATAAATGCCACCTCCAGGTGCCACCATGAGGAGAAAATGATTGACATTCACTTCAACTATCTGTTGTTTTAGTGATTTGGTTTATTGGTGTATATGCACGGGAAAAATGACTACAAAACCAAAACTGAGGTCACTTGGGTAGTCCTGGACCAGTAGGTTACCCTGGGGTTCCCTTGAGCAAGGTACTGTGCACATCACTTCTCCCGGGATGCTGGATTTATGTCTGCCTACAGCTGCATGGTATGTGCTGCTTAAATGCAGAGAATCCATATTGTTGTGGTTCACTGTGTGCTGTGACAGTCACTTTCACTTCACATCCCTCTCAGCTAAAGTTGCATCGTTGCAAAGTTAAAATTTGGGGAGATCAGGATCAGAACTGCAAAATTCTGACTTAACAGCAGACCCTTTCTGGCGGTGTTGAAACGGTTTTGATTTGGTCTTGTAAGAGTCATTACTCATGGAAAGGATGAGTAGTTAGAATGAAGAACTTTGTAAACTTTGCCAGATTGGTTTTGATGAAAGACTTTACCGGCCTGGAGGTCAGACAGTGAGCAGATGCTCAGTCCTCTCAGCAGAGCAGCAGTGACGAAATGTCCTGATCAGAGCCATGACAACAGCGATCTGTCTGCATACAACAAACCTCACCCGGGAATCGAGCACGGCACTCAATGATCGCTGGCCCATTACCTTAATCACTAAACTAATTTACCTTCCATTTACCATCTCTCTCTCTCTCTCTCTCTAGAAAAAAAAATAAATAAATAAATAAATATATATATATATATATATATATATATATATATATATATATATATATATTTAAATATTTTTTTACCCCTCCATCTGTTTCTCTTTACATATTTCTTAACTTTTTCTTTTCCTCTTTTCACTGTTTCTTTCTTTCTTTCTTTGTCTTTTACTCTCCACCTCTTTAATCCCTTCTTTCCCATGCTCCACTACCTCCTTCTCTGTATGTTTCTCCTCCACTTTCATTTTTCCTCTCCCTCTCTATACTCTTATTTTGGTTCTGTCTCTCTTTCCCCCTAGAAAAGCGCAGATAAGTCTCTGGCAGGTTATAAACCAGTGACAGCAGCAGTAATTCAGATGATCTTGCTTTGTGGGTCCTTATGTTGTTGTGTGTCTGTCTGTTGTGTTTGTGTTTGACAGGCTGGCTGTAGATTAACGGTTTTCATGCTCTCGGTCGGGCCAGATGGAGCTGCCGAACAACAGGGAGGGTCCAAAGAATCTAAACTCCATAATCAAACACCCTGCTGTCAGAACAGCTCATCAATTCTAATCACGACTTTACCCCAAAGCTTTTTTTGCCTCTTCTGTCTGCACTCTGGCTGAAACTGAGCGAAACTGAAAATTCACCTTGAGCAGCCACGCTGCAGCTTTCGCACTGAGAGCAGACACTTTTTCATAATGACTGTTGAGAGGAGTACAGCCTGCTGGCAGATCCCATAGAAGGCGATGAGGAGTAAGCTCAGCTTCTGTCCAATTTCATTTTTTTTTTCATTTTAAGTGATATTTATAGAGTATGTGTGTAAAAGGTCATACTGCTGTAAGGATAATAGTAACACACAGATTATATCAACAGAGCATTTTAAAGAGGACCATTATTTAATTATTCAAAGCCAAAAAATGCTACACTTTCTCATTAGGTATAAAGGGACATTTGTCAATACTCTGTGAAGCCTGTCTAACCTGACAAAAGCTCAAACAGAGGAACATATCTGAGCTGTGATGGGACAGTTGTTGATGTGGCTCTGATGCTGGGGATGAGTTAGTGGCAGACAGTGAGAGTCAAGGACAACAGCATAGAAGAAAAAAGAAAGAGAGAGGAAGAAAGAAAGCCTATAGGAGAGAGAAGGGCTCTAAAGGTCATGTGGTTAAATGAGCATACCTGGTAGAGTGCATCATTCTCATAGTTCTGTTCAGGGAAGCCAGGGGTCATGAATTCCCCACGGTCACCCTGCAGGACACCACCAGCGCCGATTATTTCTAGAGAGAAAGAGAGAGAGAGAGAGAGAGAGAGAGAGAGAGAGAGGTTATCTGGTTGACACTTAAGGGGACATTTTCTTCTCCGTTGCTCTCTCACTCATCATCCACTCTTTAGCCCCCACTTTTTAGGTCAACTGCAACAAGGCATACATTATACCTCCAATCAGCTCCCTCCCAGAGAAAAGCATGATTCTATTATTATCTTATATAGACATAAAAGAATCACTCAGAAATGGCAGTAGGTGCAGACATAGACATGTTTTGTTGTGGAGGTCAATAGCAGTAGTTTTCACAATTCAGTAAACCTCTATCATTATCATTATCATTATCGTTATCGTTATTATTACCTGTGACTGTCTCAGGGGCTACGGCTCGATACATGGCTCTGAAGCCTCTGTCTGTCCATCTGTCATTGGTGTCAAAGTAAACCACCAAACTGTTTCCCAGACTAACTACCGGCTTCGGCCTGGAATGACCGCAGTACTTTCCTGCAGGAGCAAAACAGCAGATTAGAGATTTCTTTAAAAATAAACATTTTCTTGTTGTTTCTTCTCTGTTAATAAAAAAAAAGACCTGCAAAGATTTTTACATAAGCAGCTTTTAATGTTCTCTGCCTGGTTTAGCTCTATGTGTCAGCGCTCTTGAAGAACTAAACACTTAAAGAACAATTTTAGGCTCCTGAAAGAACCTTTCGAGAAATTTAGGAGAAAGCATGGAAGAACCTTTAAGTTGGAACCTGTGTATAGGACATTTTCACTCACCACTTCTTTACAGCAATAGTTCTTTAGCGAACTTCAGGAAATGGCATTTTAACCCCTTTAAATTCTACATTATTAGCAAAGAAGGTTCTTTACAGGAGGGAGAGCAGGGATTCCCATTCCTAGCTGTTATATGTTACCATTTTACCCACTTTGCACACCTAATTCAGACCAGCAGGAACTGGTTAATAAGTTCCTGAGAATCTACTCTGCAATATAGTATTAGGTTGCCACAGCCTAGATTGAGCTCTATGCAGTGTACCGTTTTTTGTTTTTTGTTTGGAACGTGACAAGGATGGACAGTATTAGATATTAGGATATTAGAGGGACAGCTCAGGTTGGACAGTTAGGAGACAAAGTGAGAAAAGCAAGATTGCATTGGCTTGGACATTTGGCAAGCCGAGAATTATATTAGGAGAAGGATGTTGAGGGTGGAGCTGCCTGGAAAGAGAAAAAGAGGAAGGCCAAAGAGGAGGTTTATGGATGTTGTGAGCGAGGACATGCAGGTGGTCAGTGTAAAAGAGGGAGATGCAGAGGACCGGAAGAAAGGGAAACGGATGATCCTCTATGGTGCCCCCTCACGGGAGCAGCCAAAAGGAGAAGAAGATTTTACATCGTGATATGTTTATCCATACATATTTCATCCACACTTTAAATCCACCTGTTCTCTCCCATTCTCTGAAGCACAGGACATATTCTGGTCAAAGAGAAGGCAAGGCTTCAGCCTTTAGAAAGCTTCTCAGAAACAACGAGAAGAGTGTCATAGACTCACATGATGCACATTAAACATCAGCTAGTGATTTATTCTGATTGCCTTCTGCTACATTAACATAAAACTCCACTCTCCTGGACCTTTAAAGTTTCAATGAGATGAGTCAACCCTCCTTAAGATGCTCATTATAGTGCTGCAGTGACTCCACCATAGTTGAGAGGATGTTTTAATGTGGAACATCACACTGACCCAGAATACCAAGCGGCAGAGACTGGCTTCTGGTAGGGGGCCGAGTTTAGGCATGACATCAAAGCACAATCTTCTTAGCCTTGGAGGGAGAACGACTCTGCAGCTGCAGGGCTCTCGCTCTCTCTCTCTCATTCTCTCTATCACACTCTCTCACTCTCTCTCTTTCTATCTATTTCTCTCATTCTCTCACTCTCTCTCTCTCTCATTCTCTCTATCACACTCTCACTCTCTCTCTTTCTATCTATTTATCTCATTCTCTCCCTCTATCTCTCTCTCACTCTCTCTATCTCTCGCACTCTCTCACTCTCTGTTTGTTTGTGTGCATGTATGTGTGTCCAAATTTGTCCAAACCTTGGTCTCAAAACTTTAAAGAATTGTCAGGAGGGGGTACGCTATTGTTGTCATAACTAACACCATCGCCGTGTGCTATTCAAGTGTATCGTGCTTTTTCACCAATACATCTTGATGAAACATCTTGATGAAACATCTTGATGAAACATCTTGATGGACAAATGCATGGAGCACAGATAATGTGGTATATTTATGAGCAACAATGCGATGCATTTAGAACCATTTAAATGCCATTTTTCCAGCAGAGAAGAAGTATGCAGATTGATATGCAGATTCATATCAGATAAGAAAAAATGTTAGTCCTTGTGGTGGTTTCTGTTTGTGTCTCCACAATGAATCACTTTGCCCCATCTTCTCATTAACTTCATGTGAGTACTCAGTAACTTTCATCTTCATTAAGATCTCAGCAACTGAATTATACAGAATTTGTGAAAAAAATCTCCATAATAATTAAAATGTTGAGTGAAAATCCAGACTAGCCCATGGCTCCCTGTACATTGCCAACCATTAGCTTTCAAGTATTCACTAAACTGGCCTAAATCACACACAACCAGCTCCTATTCACACACACACACACACACACACACACACACACACACACACACACACACACACACACACACACACTGCTGTCCCTGCACAATAACGATAACGGCAGCATATTTGTGCTCAACAGAAAAGCACATCTAACCTTGTACAAAGTGCCTGAGCCAATTCTCATTACTTAGCCTTCTACAACCTTGTACTTCATTGAAAGCATAGAACGTTCACTTTGCTTCCATCTCAGTCTGGCATCTTCATGTGGTAACTAGAGTTTTAAATATAGATTTAACAAGAGGCGGCTGACTCTATATCAACCAAATGACTAAAATGATAGGATGCAAAAGAATAGCTCAGATTAACAAAACAGCTTTATGTCAACCTGCTTTCTGCTTTCTGCTTTCTGCTTTCTTTTCCATTTCAGCCCATCACAGGCAATGTTTCAGTGAAATGTTACAGGCCATCAGTAGCAGCCTCAGTGCCAAGAAACACCAAAACTGGCATGAAGATTTGGTTTGATTTGGATTTGGTCCACATGACTAAATAGGATTAAAACTTCTGAGGGCTCATGTCTGAACCCAAGCAAAGCAAAGTGAATCTTGTGATGCTGAGAAAGCTGTGAAACAGCTAGTAAAAGGACCTAATATGGTTCTTTGAAGAGCCTATTTTTATTCACAAAATTATTCAAATACATTTTTCAAACTTTAAAAAATGGTTAGCCAGTATTAGCCAAAATATTTAAGTGAAAGTGGCAACCCTTGTTATTGCGAGGTCACAGCACAGCACACAGTGAACCACAATGAAATTGGACCTCTGCTATTGAAAGCGCCCGGGGAGCAGTGACGGGGACGGTACCTTGCTCAAGGGTACCTCAGTGCAACCCACTGGGGAGGGAATCGAACCCACAATCTTCCGATACGGGGGCAGCTGCCTATCCACCGAGGCCACCGCTGCCCTGAAGTAGACTAGTACCAATTTTCAAGAATGTGGGTGATGCACAAAGGTGTAGTAACTATAGAGGGATAAAGCTGATCATCCACAGCATGAAGATATGGGAAAGAGTCGGGGAAATAAGGTGATGATTAGTGAGCAGCAGTATGATTTTATGCTGAGAAGGTATAAGAAGGTATAAGTATGATCAAATGTGGAAACTAAGCACTGTTGTAAGTTGCTCTGGAGAAGAGCGTCTGCTAAATTCTGTAAATCTAATAAGGAAGTACAGCACTGTGCAAACGTTGTAGGCAGGTGTGAAAAAATGCTGTAAACAAAGAATGCTTTCAGAAATGGAAGTGTTCATCATTTATTTTCATCAATCAACAAAATGCAGTGAATGAACAAAAGAGAAATCTAAATCAAATCAGTATTTGGTGTGACCACCCTTTGCCTTCAAAACAGCATCAGTTCTTCTAGGTACACTTGCACACAGTTTTTGAAGGAACTCGGCTGGTCGGTTGTTCCAAACATGACTGTGTTTCTCCTCCGTGTGACATTGATGATCATCAGCACCTGCTTGGTAAAACTGGTTGATCACACACCGACTATAATCCTACAGAATCCCTGACTGTGTGCAAGTGTACCTAGAAGAAGTGATGCTGGTCTGAAGGCAAATGGTAGTAACACCAAATATTGATTTGATTTAGATTTTTCTTTTGTTCGTTCACTTAAATTCACTAAATTGATCAAAATAAACGACCATTATTTCTATTTCTGAAAGTGTTCTGTGTTTACAGCATTTGTACATAGCAGTTACTGAATAAATTTGAGCAGTTACTGAATACTTTACAGTATTTACTGAATAATCTAGAGTAGTTACTGAGTGATTTAAAGTAGTTATTGAAGAATTTATAGCAAATTGCTGAATAATTTATTGCAGTTGCTGGGTAATTCCTAGGTTCTGAATTATATACAGTAGTTATTATCTTACATAGTGATCATTTGTAGTATATACTGAATCATTTATAGTAGTTACTGAATAATATATGAATAATATATTACAAAAAGTTTTGTTTACAAAAACGTTCTGTATGGCAAAACTGCAGCTATGTGGAATTAAAATGTTTTAAGACATATTCTTTAGGAAAGATGCAAAATAAAATCACATCTTGGTCTTAAATATGCATATCATTACTAACCTACTCTTTAATTGAGGTGTTTTTCAGAAAAGGTTTTTTTTGTAGGTAGAGTGTAGATGTGGTGGTATTCTGCAATACGCTGGATTACATTTACTCTGCAGGGGTTCATTAAATGCTTATGAAATAATGTGTAGGCTTTTCAAGAATCCTCACCAATGATCCCCAGGTTGTCTCGGAGGGTGAGAGAGTCTGCACTGCACGTGTCTGAAGCCTCCAGAGAAAAATCTTGGAACCATAAATGGATCACCTGGAAGAGCAAAAGCACAGAAATTGTACTGTTTTCTCTTGTACAACCACTTTCCCTCCCGTTATGAATCCTTTTACTTTCATTTTCCTTTCTACTGTCACTCCTGTCAAATAAGCGTTTTAATCTTTTCGCTCCAGCTTTTTCAAATTCAGCAGCTATGGCTTGAACAAAGGCACACAGAATGACTTCATATCATTTCAGTTTAAAGATCTCTGCCCGTCCTACTATTTAATGACTCACTTTACCGTGTTTTTAACCCTTTATAAAAGGCTGCATAATTCTGCAGCTCGTTATAAAGCAGCACTTTTATTTCAGTAATAGGTCTCTTGGGTCCTGAGCGAGAGGGCTGCTCAAAATACCCAAAGCACAATTAAGAACAATCAGGGATACACTATTGGGGATATGATTACTCTGGAATAAAGGTCGGGAATAAAATGATTATGCTAGTTATTTGCCAAAAAGCTCTTAAATATTACATTCAATTGAAAAGATTTAAAGAGCTTTAATGAAACCTGTTGGGATTGGTATATTTTCCTCATCCACAGCAAATCAGTCTTCTGACAATCCAGTGCAGCTCTGACCACATCTTACCTAAAGATCTTCTAAACATATTTTTATATGGTCTAGTCTATCTATCAGAGCTATAGTCATTGCTAAGTATCAATGCTTATCGGTCTATAATTCCTAATATCTATGGATCAGTCATTGCTAAGAATCAATATCAATGGATCAATCACTATTAAGTATCAAATACTTTCTTAATACTTTAAGATCAATAACGGTCAGTATCAATAAATATTGATCAATAGCTGCATGGATATCATAAAGCTTCTGCCTGTAGATCAATAAGCTGCAATACCTATGGGTTTAGATTTGGAGTTATTACTAATCTTCAGTGCATAAAAGATAATCTATGTATCAGTCATGATTATCACTATCTATGGATCAGTCACTTAATATCTATTGCTTAATGGTAAGTGGTATTTACCGTTATTATCAGTATCACCATTTAAATCTAGCAAAATCTCACATTCTGTCCTTAAGCAGAGGTACCTTGTTACCGATTGTTTCTGTGCAGATATAACAAATTTATATATGTATATTATATACATATATATAGTATATTTATGGTACTGTGCAAAAGTTTTAGGCAGGTGTGAAAAAATGCTGTAAACAAAGAACACTTTCAGAAATAGAAATAATGATTGTTTATTTTGATCAATTTACAAAATGCAAAGTGAGCAAACAAAAGAAAAATCTAAATCAAATCAATATTTGGGAGTTACTACCTTTTGCCTTCAAACCAGCATCAGTTCTTCTAGGTACACTTGCACAAAGTCAGGGATTTTGTAGGATTATAGTCGGTGTATGATCAACCAATTTTACCAAACAGGTGCTGATGATCATTTACATTTGCAGCATTTAGCAGACGTTCTTATCCAGAGCGACTTCCATGTCCTAATTACAGGGACAGTCCCCCCTGGAGCAACTCAGGGTTAAGGGTCTTGCTCAGGGACCCAGTGGTGGTAGTGCTACCACTGATGGTCTGACCTCTTGAGCCATTGGTCCATAGGCAATTACCCTACCACTAGACCATCACCACCCCTGATCATCAATGTCAACGTTATTAACAGGGCAGCGGGTACCCTGAGGTACCCTTGAGCAAGGTACCGTCCCTGTCACTGCTCCCCAGGTGCCTTCACAGCTGCCCCCTGCTGCAAGGTGTTTGCATGGGTTAAAAGCAGAGGTCCAATCTCGTTGTGGTTCACTGTGTGCTGTGCTGTGACCTCGCAATGACGGACAGTCGCTTTCACGTTCACTTGCATAACTGAAAGAGAAACAGCTGTGCAGGAGGCTTCAGTGGGTGAGGAACAGCCAAACTGCTACCAAGGTGAGACTGTGGAAGACAGTTTCATGTCATGGCAAGATTGAGCACAGCAACGAGACTCAAGGTAGTTATACTGCATGAGCAAGGTCTCTCCCAGACAAAGATCTCAAAGCAGACTGGGGTTTCAAGATGTGCTGTTCAAGCTATTTTGAAGAAGCACAAAGAAACGGGCAACGTTGAGGATCGCAGACGCAGTGGTCGGCCGAGGAAACTTGGGGCAGCAGATAAAAGACACATCAAGCTTATCGCCCTTCGAAATCGGAAGATGTCCAGCAGTGCCATCAGCTCAGAGCTGGCAGAAACCAGTGGGACCCAGGTAGACCCTTCTACTGTCCGGAGAATTCTGGCCAAAAGTGGTCTTCAAGGAAAAGTTGCAGCCAAAAAGCCAAACATCCGACGTGGAGACAAGGCCAAGCGACTCAAGTGTGCACGAAAACATAGGAGTTTTCACTGGAGTGCAGAAAAATGGCAGCAGGTGCTCTGGACTGACGAGTCTTCCAGCGACTCTTCGAACACTACGCCTTCAGTCCCCGAGGTCGCCTGCTGTACCTGGCCGACGGAGGACATCGAAAGCGGTGCGAGAGGAAACAGAGACGCGGCAAGCGAGCTGGGGTCCGGGCTCAGCTAAAGGCTAACGCTAGCCGACCAGCTATCCCGTCCGTCCTCCTCGCCAGTGTCCGCTCCCTGGATAATAAATTGGACTGCATACGACTCCAGCTGACCACCCAGCGTGAGGACAGAGACTGCTGTGCTTTTGTTTTACGGAGACATGGCTCAGCGACAGCGATCCGGACACCGCCATCCAGCTAACCGGACTCTCCGCGTTTCGCTCGGACAGAAACTCCGCTCTGTCCGGCAAGAGGGGGCTGTGTGTTTATATAAACACAAAATGGTGTACGAATGCTAGTATCGACTAATTGTTCAGCAATGCTGGAGGTCCTTGCAGTCAGGTGCAGACCTTTTTATCTGCCCAGGGAGTTCTGTACAGTTTTTATTACGGCGGTCTACATTCCACACAGCGCTAATGCTAACAGCGCTAATGCTAACAGCGCGCCGGCTGAACTTTATGGAGCGATCAGCCAGCTCGAAAACTCCCTCCCGGACGGACTGTTTATTCGCTGCGTTTTGTTGATTGATGAAAATAAATGATTAACACTTCCATTTTTGACAGCATTCTTTGTTTACAGCATTTTTTTCACACCTGCCTGAAGCTAATGATCATTTACTTCACTGCTTCACTCTCATCCATGTTGTTTCTACTAGTTCTCCCTTCATGCACGCCGGGCTGCGATCTGCCCTGATGGACGCGCCAAGGAATCATCTTGCAGGCTTGATTTTGTATTTAGTTTGAAACTCATCTTGAGGTTTAAATGAAGGAAATTGAGGAACGATCCCCCTCAAATGTATTAAAATGAAAGTTTCCCAAATGTTAAATCTGTTTTATTCTTTATTTATTTTTCCATAGTTTGAAAGTTGCAGCCAGTGTGCTTCATACTACAAGCACATACAATAAACCTGTACATGGCACGTAATGAAGAGCCCAGATGTTCCCCAACCAGAAGCTTTTAAAACATGCCACTTGAAAAAAGTGAAAGTGAAAACCCTCGTCATTGCAAGGTCACAGCACACAGGGAACCACAACAAAACTGGACCTCTGCATTTAACCCATGCAGCAGTGGGCAGCTATTGAAAGTGCCCGGGGAGCAGTGATGGGGACAGTACCTTGCTCAAGGGCAAATTACTGGTGAGGGAATCAAACCCACAATCTTCTAATGTGGGGGCAACGCCCTAACCACTAGGCCACTGCTGCCCTAATACGACAGACTTCATTTCCATTATATGTGCCCTTTAGGTCTAGAGGTGAATAGGCTGCCGATTGGCCTTTTGAGTAGAAACACATACACATTAGGTCTTTTTCTGCAATACATATATGGTCAAAACTTTGTGTACGCCTGACCATAACCCCAACATATACATGTTATTACTAACTAATCCATGCTCCTTATGGAGTTCAGCCTTTGTGATTCTAAAAGCTCCCTCTCTTCTGAGTTTCCACAAGCTTTGGATTGTGTTCATTTGGATTCTGTCAGTTAAAGAGGGTTTATAAGGTCATGCACTGATGTTGGTCAAGACGCCGTGCCTTACACTCAGCATCCCAGTTCATCCTAAAGGTGTTCATTTTGGTTTAGGTCATGACCCACTGCAGGCTGCTGGAGATTTCCAACATTAATTCCAAAATGTAGGGAGGAGAACGTGCAGATATTTGTGTAACAATAAGGAATTTAAGGAAAAAAGCCTTCAGAGGAATAGATATTACAGTACAGATATATAATGATTCTACTGGAATGAAATATTTGTACTGAATTACTTCCCATTTCTGTATAAAACATGGGTATCATCATTTGACGTGACCGCTTTAACTGCTATGATATTGAAAATTGGTTTCATATTCACTTCCCCCAACAGGCATGATTTGTCTTTTAGAAATCTATCCTGCCTCTTTTTTAACTTACTACCTTCAGAAAATAGGATGCTTCCCGTTTTACAAAAGAAAAAAATGATATGCATTCCTGTTTCCTCTCTGCTGCATTAACGTAGTTCTATTTTGGTCTTATTTATGAAGCTGTTTGATCAGCAGCCAATGCAGAAACAGAAACATGGAAAAAATGTGGACCTTACATCTCTCTCCCATAAAATGATTTCAGGTTTTAAATTGTTTTATTAATTTACACTGTTGTCTTTGCGCCCTCTGTGTCCCTACCGTATTGTTTTGCACTGTGATGCGCCAGCTGCAGCTCATGCCATTATTGTAGCTGCTCGGATAGTTTCCACTGCTGAACTCCCCCGAGTCTCCGCTCAGCTGTCCAGCATCTCCACAACCCGAATCCAACACATCTTCTGCAGATGAGAAATAACAGACCATCACAACTGAGGCCTTGGTGAAATAATTATGTTGCAACAACACCCTGTAGACGAAGCCTTGTTAGAGCGGTAAATGAAACCTTATCAGCAAATGATAACATTGTTTTTCATCTGTTGTACACACAGTCACTTCCACTGCAACTTCAAATCTGTTTTATTCTTTATTTCTTTTTCCATAGTTTGTAAGTTGCAGCCAGTGTACTTAATGCTACAAGCACATACAATAAACCTGTACATGGCACAAAATGAAGAGCCCAGATGTCCTCCAACCAGAAGCTTTTAAAACATGCCACTAAATAATAAGACAGACTTCATTTCCATTATATGTGCCCTTTAGGTCTAGAGGTGAATAGGCTGCCGATTGGCCTTTTGAGTAGAAACACATACACATTAAGTCTTTTTCTGCAATACATATATGGTCAAAACTTTGTGTACGCCTGACCATAACCCCAACATATACATGATTTTACTAACAAATGTTTAGGGTTAAGCCAAGTGTTTAGGGACTAGGTCCCAATAACTGCAAGGTTGTGGGTTTGAATCCCAGACCAGTAGGTCGCCCTTAGGCACCCTCGAGCAAGGAACCATCCCCATCAGTGCTCCACAAGTGCCAGATGTGTGGCTGCTCCCTACGGCACGCAGTATGGGTAAAACAATAAAAGGGATTTCTTTGTTTCACTGTGCTGTGTTTTACAATGACAAATAGTCACTTTCACTTTGCCTTTATGCATCACGCTCTGCACAGGGGAATATGTCGGTACAGAAAAGAGCCTTTCCCAGACTTTCCTTAATGTAGGATAGATATAATTGTCTATTATTTCTATGCATGCTGTAGCATTTATTACCTTTCACTGGAAGTAAGGTGCCAAACTTAAAAACAGTCTCAGACTATTACCCCCCCCATCCACCAAAATTTACTGTTGGTGATATGCATTATATTAGTAAGGGTTCTCCTGGCATCTGCCAAAAACACAGTTCCCGCTACAACAGAGGTCATAGGACACTTGTTATTGCACATAGTGATGTTTGGCCGGAGTGCAGCTGCTCAGCAATAGAAATCCATTTCATGAAGCACCCAAAACCCCTGAAACCCCTGAAGCAGCACCTCTGAATGCAACAGAGTATTGACTTTTTATGCTACATTGCTTCAGCACTTGCTGGTCCTACGTTGTGAGTTTGGGCGATCTACCACACATTGTGGACACATCTATTTCATAATAATATAAATTACAGTTGACCAAGACACTCTTGACTAACAGTGCAGAAAACTCACAAACTGACTTTTAGCAAAAATTACAAGAATATCTCTTTGATGCTTATAGTGTACAGGGACAGGCATAATGAGATTCTTACTTGAATGCCTTCTCACAGACTGAAACATTTAACAGACAAAACAGATACTGCAACAAAAAAAAGTGGCAGCAGTGCATACAACACTAATAAATCTTTAAAGTGAAAACCTTTGTCATTGCAAGGTCACAGCAAAACACACATTGAACCACAACAAGATAGGACCCCTGCATTTAACCCATGCAGCAGTGGGCAGCTATTGAAAGCGCTCGGGGAGCAGTGACAGGGACAGGGACAGTACCTTGCTCAAGGGTACTTCAGGGCAACCTACTGGTGGGGGATCGAACCTACAAGCTTCCAATGCAATGGCAACTCCCTACCACTAGGCCACCACTGCCCCTAGGCTAGGCTTCAGGATTGAAAGGCTGTGGGTTCGAATCCCAGACCAGTTGGTTGCCCTGAAGCACCCTTGAGCAGGGTACCATACCCATCACTGCTCCCCGGGCGCCGGACGTATGGCTGAACCCTGCTGCACAGTGTATGGGTAAAATGCAGCAAAGTCATTTCATTGGGGTTCACAATGGCAAGTTGTCACAAAAAGAAAAGTGGCAATGCAAAGGGGTACCACCACTGAGGGTTCCACTCTAGCTACACGAGAGGCACCGTTCCTGTATCAGTTTATTGCCCTGCACTGTGGCATGTCCATGGGTAAAGAGGGCTCCCTCATTCAATGTACCCAGGCAAGAACAGCTCTGCAGTCAGAAACTGACCATGAGAAAGGGTTAGGCTACAAGGGCTGCAGTCTCTGAAAAGCTAAAAGGTTTTTGACAAAAAAGACAAGAAGTATATGATACATATTAAAGCAGCTTTTTCTGGGGACATTTTTTAAATTAACTTTGACTCATTTAATGGATGATTTCAATGAATGCAGTGTTTTAAATGCACCACTTGGCCAAAATGCTGTCTCCTCCTCGATTAAACCCACTCACTCACAGAGATTGATGGCATACATTACTATAAAGTATAATGTGACATTTGGCTAAAGAATGGATATTGTTCAGAGCATTGCCTGTCTTTTTGAAGGATAAAGGCATTTTCTTAAACTAGTGTGGGGGCAACACAGAGTCTTTGAGCACAGACATGTTGATGAGTGTACTATACAGGATTCCTGGAGCTTTTAAGGGGTATAATTAAGATCTGAACTGTGTATCTGTAGTGGGGGGGTGTATGCAATACATTTATTTCTTTTAAATGCACTCCAGCAGCTGGTTATTGGTCTAATTATGACCACCAGTCTAGCTTGATTACAGCATATAATAAACCAGTGTGCAACGGCCCTCCGGGACTGGAGCCATACACTGCTTGTGTGAACAGTGTGATTGTCATGGTTCAGCTAAACCCAGGCTTAGTGGGATTCAAGCATGCAGTCAGGAACGATATTGTAAATGAGGTAAATTGGAACATGTAAAAGCTTATGCCACTGCTGAGTACACAGGCATGATCTGCTAAATATCAATTCAATGTGTTCGTCCCAATAACTCAGATCTCATTAAATAAATAAATATTTAGCCATGTACAATATCTGTCACTATGAGAATTACCACAGATCGTATCGGAAGGTCGTTGGTTCGAATCCCAGTCCAGCCTTGAGCAAGGTAATGTCCCCATCACTGCTCCCTAGGCAGTAAAAAATGGAGATTGAATTCTGTTGTGGTTAACTGTGCTGTGCCATGTTTCACAATGAAAAATAGTCACTTTCACTTTTTATAAAAGATGAAAATAAGAAAGTGATATCCAGGCATCAGTACATTTAAAGTGCTAAACACAAAATGTGATGCTAAATGTTTGCCTGAATTAAAATATCCAGCAGATGAAAATGTCTCCAGACAAAATCCTGCCTACGGCCCTGTCCAAACACAGATATCAACTCAGCAGCGTTCTCCTTAAAATTTTCAGTCTAGCATTTCGTTATCCATGTAACATGGAGGATTTTGCTGGGCTAAATTAGGAAAAGCTTGACCTTGAAGAGTTCGGTGCGTTCTCTTATGTCTGTACGAGGGCCATGGAGGTGCCCTCAGCCACTCAACTAACTAAATAAATAAATAAATCGAACTGGGTCTCTTAAGAGCAGCCTCCCTGTCCTTCCCAGAAAAGCTAACCTACATAGAGATGTTCCCCACACACAGACACACACACACATCTGCGTCTCTCGGTCTGTCAGACTGGAGTGTGGCCAACGGCTGAAGACATCAGTGCAACTCTTGTCAGCCTTCAAAGCTCTCTAAAATCACCAAGCATCCATGGCCTGCACCCTTGCACCTGATGAATATACAATGTGAGCAAAGCCTCCAGAACGCTCCTTTATTCCTCTTGCCTTTGGAGCTTTGAGGCCATGCTTTGGTTTGGAAGAAAAGAGAGAAGGAGCAAGAAGCAAGTGTGGTGTGGTGCTGATGAGCCTGTGTTTGGTGCACTCAAGAAAAAAAGTGTGCGTTGACATGGCATTTCTGCTTAAAGGTCAGCCATGACCAGAAACTGTTGTGATGTACCCATTCACACTGCTCAAAAATCCCATCCTTATCCATCCTATTGTTCTACATTCTTCTTCAGTCAACCTTCTGATGTTCCCATGTTCTAATTTTTCTGCCTGTTCACACTGATCTAAAAAGATCTAAAAAGGCAAGAAAAAATAGGGAATATCATTAAAGTTAGGGTCAGCGGTAGCCTACTGGTTAGGGAGTTGGCCCCAAGATCAGAAGGTCGTGGATTTGAGTCCCAGACCAGTAGGTTGCCCTGAAGTACCCTTGAGCAAGGTACCATCCCCATCACTGCTCCCTGGGTGCTTTCAATAGCTGCCTCCTGCTGCATGTGTGTGTATGACATGCAGAGGAAGACTGATTATGGTCTTTTGGTAGTTTTTCTCTGTGCAGGAGCATAGTGCATGAAGGCAGCATCACCAGTTTTATTTTTGGGGACTTTTGGAATGTATAAAAGTCCTGCTCTAGGGGGCTTGTGAGAGGACATTAAACAACAGTGTCAGACCATGGCGGTAAATAAGAAAACTGCTGTTAGTTACATGCCTGGTTAAATAAACCTAAAAGAAACCGTGATGTAAAAGGGTCCCAGAACCAGCCTTTAGCACTAAGAGTGCATCAACTTAACAGGGAGTCAGTGCAAGGAAGCTGAAGCAGGGGTCATACACTCTCTCTTTCTAATTTTTAACTAGCACGTTTTGTATTTGCTATCATGTCTTACTTGATCATTTAGGAAGATCAGAAAAGAGCACCGCAATAGACCAGTCTATCTGAATTAACCGAGTAATATGTCATCTCTTTGCCTGAATTGGGCCAGAGGTAAACTCCAGTAATTATCTGGATCCTGATTTGATCATGAATATGCAGACGTTTTCCAACATCTGATTTTTAAAATACTGTAAGTTACTCACCTTCTTCATTCCCAGATTTGGAGCTGTTGCTCTGAACAACGTAGACTGCGATCAGTCCAACACAAGCCAAGGTCATGGCTGTGAAAAGAAAAATCAGACATTTCTCCAAGGTAGTCAGGCCTTTCTTGGACGCCATCTTCCTCTTCTGGAGTTCTTCGTCCAGACCACCTTGCAAATCCTTTCCTCAGATAACTGCCCCATGTTTATATTCACCATTTACTGTTGACCTTTGAAAGGCTGTACTTTGTTCTCTGATTTGCTAGTAAGGTAAACCTTCAACACTAAAGCCCTCTACAGTAACCTGCCGTTATCAGTGGGAGGTGTTAAAGTTAAACTGTGGAGGATTGAATGTACAAACCTTTATCTAATCAGGTATGGTGCAATCTGGATTTACAATCTAATTTTACTATTAAATAGGAATGCCATATACTGTCGCATGTTCAATTTGACTGATGCACCAAACCAAGCATATCTAATCAGGAATGGCATAATCTGGATTTACAAGTATCTATTTTTAAATCGCTGAGATTAGCAACTTTGTAGTAATGTTTAATGAGTCATAAATGGTGAAAATTATTAATTTGTCAAATTTTAAACCAATAACAATAAAACCACCGACAAGTGAGAAACCTTGATTACGTAATAACAGTGGCACCTGTCATGGAAGGAAATTGCACAGCATGAGAACAGTCAGAGCTTGAAGCTGATGTGTTTGAAGCAGGAAATTGAGCAAATATTAGGATTCGAGTGACTTTGCTCTAAAAGAATCCACTGTAGGCATCCTATTCATTCCAGCTTTTAAAGTAATGCCTTCAGCACATTTTTCAGACTGAAATGGAGAGAACCTGTGAAAGATCTATAGATACATCAACAAGCAGCAAACTAAGAAACGGGGCCTCCACTGTAACAGGAATTCATGAACCAGAGTTTTAGGAGTTGAGACTACTGACTACGTTTATAATACACACTCATAGTGTGGAACAAGAAGACTCTTTTTGAACTCACTGGACATCAGTCAGGATGACTGGAGACGGTGTGACCTCTATGGTATGATTTTCAAAATGCACCATTCTTTAAATGAAACACGTCTTTCTTTGAGATGGGAAATAGTGAAGATTGCATCAAATAATGAAGATATTTGGTTATTGTGTTTCTATATAACTTGAGCACTTATTTTTTAAAGGACTTGTCCCTTTCATTCCCTACATTTCAGCAAAATTATCTGTACCTTCTACTCCTTACATTTTCAAGAATATACTCCTTACTTTACTTTTAATGCATTTAAGGGGAATTATTCATGATTTTTATTTTCATTTTGCCCATATTTTTCCAACATCAGTACCAAATTCAGCCCAAAAGGACATAAAAACACAGAAAAGAGCATCTCCGTGTGATAAAAATAGACCAAGAGTTCGCAGGTTCCAATCCCACTTCCAGCACCACCGCCATTGGGTTTGTGAGCAAGACCTTCAACCTCAGGTTGCTCCAAGGTGACTGTCCCTGTATTTAGGAAACGGAAGTTGCTCTAGACACGTGCATCCGCTAAGTGCCATAAATGTAAATGTAAATAAAAGATGCACAGAAAAAGGTGCGTGTTTAAATGTCCATTTCAGGAGACCCAATAGACCAAGTGACTAAATAATGTGGAACATGAAGCAGTCAAGTTACTGATCATTAAAGGAAAGGAAAGAAGTTGAACCTGCACCTCTACAGTATTTTTTTAAAGAATGTGTTTACATTTGCCTCCTTGATAATGATTATGAAGCATTGCATGTAACTGTTTTAAATTCTACATTTAACAAAAGAACAAAGCTTAGCCTTTTAATGGTCCTGTAAATTGTATCCAATATTGTGCAGATTTGACAAACGTTTGCAATTAAAACTTGCAGATATAAAATTAAACAATATCTCTGGACTTTAGCCTCTTTGCTAAATTAAATGATTGAAAGGGGGATAGCACTAACTCAGAATAAGGGCTCCAATAAAAGGAACAGCTTTTCAAAAGAGCCTCTTTTAATCCATTCCCCACACATTTGACTGCCTGACTCAGTGGAGTCTTTTGATGGAGGTGTTTTAACACACCAGAGCTGTCTGACTCTGACTTTAAGGAAAGTGTCGGGCTAACACTATGAGTCTTTCCCTTGGAGCCTGATTCCACAGAGGCACCCATTCTGGAGGCAAGAGGCACTTCACTATCTCATTATCCAAGGGCAAAGGCAAGGGTCGTCTGCAACTCCCGTAAACACATGAAGCCATATATTATCTGCTATCAATAAGATTATAGTCACTATACACACTTTCTGCTGGAAGCCTTGACTACATCATTATCTGAGGCTTACTGTTGTGATTATGGTAATAGTGGGTTTCCATTTTAGGATTGCTGCATTGGTGCCCCCAGTGTCAACCAATCAAGTAATATGTGGTTGCATTGACAAAATAGAGGGACTGAGTCTTCTGCTATTACACTTGTTTTTCACTGGGAAGTTTGTTCTTTGACTTAGTAGACCCTACCTGATGCAGGAGCACCATGATCTTGCACAGAGCTGGCAAACATCCTTTATTTAAATAGAGGTACAGGTACTGGTGGCTCTGTGCAAAAAGAAGAGAACCTCAGCCTAAACTGATGTAATTCAAAGACTATAAAACAAACACAATTCCTTGAAAGTTATTCATTCATTGTACTGCCTTAGATACATCCACGTTTCTATTTCTTCTCCCATCACACACATCACACTCCTTACACACCTTTAATCCATGGTCATGTATGTCATTTTTCTCGGTTTCATCTTGTTGAACATTTTAAGAGATTTTGGTCTCTGTGCTGTGACATCCACGGAGATCCTCTGATTTTGTCAGTTTATGTTCAAATCTGTCTTCATGTCAAAAAAAGATGCAAAGCTATATACAGTACTGTGCAAAAGTTTTAGGCAGGTGTGGAAAAAATGCTGTAAACTAAGAACGCTTTCAGAAATAGAAATAATGATTGTTTATTTTGATCAATTTACAAAATGCAAAGTGAGCGAACAAAAGAAAAATCTAAATCAGATCAATATTTGGTGTTACTACAGTGTTGCCTTCAGACCAGCATCAGTTCTTCTAGGTACACTTGCACACAGTCAGGGATTTTGTAGGATTATAGTCGGTGTATGATCAAGCAGTTTTACCAAACAGGTACTGATTATCATCAATGTCACACGGAGGTTGAAACACAGTCATGTTTGGAATGACCGACCACCCGAGTTCCTTCAAAAACTGTGCGCAAGTGTACCTAGAAGAACTGATGCTGTATTGAAGGCAAAGGGTGGTCACACCAAATATTGATTTGATTTAGATTCTCTTTTGTTCATTCACTGCATTTTGTTGATTGATGAAAACAAATGATGAACACTTCCATTTCTGAAAACATTCTTTGTTTACAGCATTTTTTCACACCTGCCTAAAACTTGCACAGTACTGTAGTTTTGCATCTTCTTTCTGAGATTTTATTTATTTATTTTTTTTACAAAAACTCATTATCTTTGAGCTGAGCACTGGTTGCTTAGTAACTAGATTTACACTGCAGCTATTAATTTTCAAGTAAAAATGAAAATATTTGGGAACTTCTAAGATACGAATAGAGCTGCAACTTTTTTGGTCAGATTAAGAAGAGTGTGACAGCAGACCGACATGAAACCTAAGCCAGTTTTAAGGTTTGCAGTCATGACAACAGATGGCTAAACAAACTGGAGTTAACCGGAAAGAAGCAGATGAGATTGACCGAAACAAAACTAAATTCAACTGAATTTAAAAATGGAAAAAAATGAGTTTCATGACCCGAAAAATTTGTTCATCATCTTTGAATTGTTTTTGCTTTATTTTGCAGAATATGGGCTTATACACACACATCCCCCATTCCGGTTCTCCACGTTATCTGGCATCACCTACGCAATGCAAACTCACTCCAGACTCTTTGTTTGTCTGCCTTCAGAGCAGGATCCTCTCTGACTTTAAGAATCTCTGAAAACCTCTCCTTTATTAATACCTACAGCACCCCAATATGCATAAGTCACACCTACATTTACATTTACGGCATTTAGCTCTTATCCAGAGCGACTTACAGGTCCTAATTACAGGGACAGTCCCCCTGGAGACACTCAGGGTTAAGGGTCTTGCTGGTGGTAGTGCTAGAGTTGGGATTCGAACCGGGGACCTCTGAATCCATAGGTCTGTAGGCAAGTACCCTACCACTAGACCACCAGCACCCTTACTTATACACCTACTGTTTCCTCTCTGCCTAATCTCCCTCTCTTATGTCTGAAAGAGAGATTTCATTAAACGTTGGCACCCTGCCTCAATGAGCAGGTGTAATACGTGTATGTTTGATGTTTTACCTTCAGCACGGCACACGGTGAGCAACAATGAAACCATCGCTGCCCATTGTTCTGTTCAAAACCTTGGATACATCTCAAATATCTTCTATTTTAAAGACTGCCAGACTGCCCAAGTATCACGTTCCTCAGTTCCATTGTAATTCTTCACATTTAGTTCCTGCTTGGGTTATATTTATATTACATTTATGGTACCATTGAGCATGGTACTGTCCCCATCACTGCTCCAGGGGTGCCGGATATAGCCGCCCATCGCTGCACGGTGTGTGTAAGGGTTAAATATAGAGGCGGCTTCCGTTGTGGTTCATTGAATACAGTGGTCACAATGAGAAATTTTCTATTTTACTTTCATCACTTTCCAAATCTGTTCTTCATTCCTGTAACAAAGCGTTAATTCAGCAACTGTTGGTCAACTTTTTGCCAGCAGTAACATTCTTTACAAACTCCGTCAAAGTAGTAATTATCTACACAAACACTGCCATCAAAGGCTACTAGGTAAGTGCTCAAAGTTTTTTTTTAATAAAAATAGATGAAAATGTTAAAAATGCATAGGACTCTTTAGTAATAGTTCCTGAGATGTTCCTTAAAGAGGTGGTTCTCAGACTGCAGTTTTATAAGAACCTATTTTGGCCTAATGCTCTTTTACTCAAGCCAATTAACTTCTTGTGATTTGACTTGAGTCATTATTTTACTAAGGTACCAAGACTTTTAGGATGATTCTAGTTGTACTTTGCTTCTGGCCGTAGGCTTGATCTAGCGGTTATGTAACAACAGTAACCTTTTCTTGATGGAGCATCAGGTCTGAGGCCACAACCAATCGACAGGTCACGCCTTCCTCTGGGCACTGAAATAAACTGGAATGGTCTTTCCCGATAATGTTCAGCTCAGCATCACTTGCTGTGCCGCCTTTGGGTGGTCCGTGCAGATTGTTGCACAGTCGCTGCCACCTGATTTAGCTCGTCTTTGCTCGGGGCTACTGCTAGCAGTGGCGAGGAGAAAGCCATACTGTCAGGATTTAATTAAGAGAAGTACAGGCAGAGTGCCTCAGCATGAAATCAGGTGTGAGCAGAAGACGACAGTCTGTCACACCGCAGCAATCTGCACATTTTTAATTTGACTTTTAATAAGAGCCGACCAGGAATTTGAATAATCGCAAAGCCTCCTCTCAGAGACAAGAAGCCTAATGAGGAGCGACAGTTCTGCAACAGTTGGCTTTGGCATTACTGTTTAGCCCATCGTATTGAAAAGAGGAGGCGAATGCTTTAATTGGCTCATGCTCCTTATAAGAATAAATGTTGTCTTTTTACAGCCTTATACTCAGAAGCCCCGCCTCCTACACTATGACTGATCATAAATAAATAAAATTATGCTTAAGTGTAATTTGCAGGGGGCTGATTATTTTATGTAATATACATGTTTTGCTGAAAATCAGCTATTTGAATGACATAACTCAACTTAAAGGACTCACAAAAGAAAAGAAAATCTGTACTTCAGACAAGTGAGCCCATTTGGGAAAAGTGGAATAATGAGAAACTGAAATGTTTTGCAGTGATGATTTCACTGTTGGATATTGCTGTTTTGCCATTACTATTTCCTGATAACTATTTTTATTATCTTACAGGAAAATTTGATCTTTTTGCCTAAGGATACTATATACAAATACTATATGAAGAATATAAGGCGTATAATGCACGCCTCTCATTTGCAATCATTTCAGTACGTCCATTATCTTAACCCCTTATCTGTACCAGGGTCATCGGGAGCAACCAATGCCTATCCTTATAGAGTAAAATCAGAGTCTGGACAGGTCTAACATTTGACTTTTTGAAATCAGGCAGTGTTGATACAGACATTAGTCAGAAGCAGGGCAGAGGGCAGCGCTAATTAGGTTTTTGAGGGAGATACTGAATCAAATCTGTAGGCCAGTCAAAAATGAAACGGGCTTCATCTTAGCTAAATCACATCTGTGGCCCTCTTAGCAGTGTTAGACAATGATATAGTGTAACTAAGTAAGCAGAAAAGGAAAAAATATCTCGCCACATTTGGAGATATCTACGACTCAAGCTGCTTTCCGACTCAATGAAATGAGCTATTATGAAATTGAAGTCTTATCTCTCCTCTGCCAAGCCCATGCAGCCCAGAATGTCCAGACTCTGAATACCGTAGAACGGAGCCTAGTTACAAGCTAATAAAGCCTCTAAGAGCTTTCACTTTATCAGAGGACCTCCTAATCCTTTCCATGTAAGAAGGCCTGTGAGTGTTTCACATGTCTACATATTGAAAATAAGTACAAACTTTTCACTGTCACACAGTGCAAATATAAAAAGACCTCACATCACACCACTCAAGCTCTGCTTATGATGTTGGTGTTGAAATATGCAGATTTAGGCGGAAACAGTCATTTTTTATTGTTGATCAAACATTTGTTCAGGCTACTGTATCTGACTGTTATATGAAAGTGAAAGTGACTAGTTGTCATTATGAAACGCAGCACAGCACAACACAATGAAATTCAACCTCTGCGTTTCACCAATACACACGTGCAGCAGGGGGCAGCTATTGAAAGTGCCCGGGGAGCAGTGACGGGGACGGTACCTTGCTCAAGGGTACCTCAGGGCAACCTACTGGTGAGGGAATCGAACCCACAGTCTTCCGATCTGGGTCCAGCTCCCTAACCACTAGGCCACCACCACTGTGAACCATAACAAAGTGCATTCTCTGTATTTAATCCACACAAATACAGTGCAGCTGGGGACAGGTGCCCAGGGAGCAGTGATGGGGACAGTACCTGGCTCAAACCTACTGGTCCAGGACAAAAACCCACAGAACTCACAGAAGAAAGATTATGTAGCCTAGTCCCTAACCACTAGGGATGCCCATATATGCAAATAACCTCTGTTCTGATTGGCTGCCCTGTACTGTGCTTCCTTCATAAACAGTCCAGGCTATAATGATGAATAGTAATTGCCAGACTGCTGTATTTAAACACTGAGCAGTTATTGAAGCTTAATTTGCAGAATATCTCATCTGAAAAAGAGGTAACGTCACTGAAGATCACTGGACTGTGAGAAACACGAATAAGACATTGCTCAGTACTACATTACTGTTATTGTAAAGTGAAGCTTTGTGCAGAACTGAGGGCTTGCAGTAAGTAGATAATTAGTTTGCAGTAGGGGAGGAGAGTGTGTGTGTGTGTGTGTGTGTGTGTTTGTGTGAGAGAGAGGTATATGTGGAGGTTTGTTTTGGAGCTCTCTCCACTGGGGGACCAGTGATTTATGACTGCATCTGTCAGCGGTAATAAAGCAGCCTCTAATGAAGCCAGAGGAAGGTGACCTTCCGATGCAGAGCGACTTTACCCTCGCATGTGTACAGCAGGGTTTTTGACAAGACCGGTGAAACACAATGGGTCTAATTGAAGCATAAGTGTCTGTAATAACTGACAGCATAAAAGCATGGATGAAAACGCATGAGGGTCCCGCCTCATGCGCTTACACATGCTGCCTTACTGCTCCACTAATACATGTAGGGCAGGTTTTCCACAGGGAACAGGGCTATCAAGGAAAATGCCAAAGCTTCTCCAATGTAACACAGCGGCAGGTAAACAAGAGGCATAAATATGACCCCAGAACTGGAGAAGGGAGCGTCACATGGCGAGTCTGATTTAATTGGCCCATTGTTGCATTGTGCAGTGAAAGCGATGCACCGCTGTAAGGAAATATGGAAAAGATGCACTAGACCTACACTAGTTTCTGCAAAAACTGAAACTGTATGAAATATATTCCTTGTAAAATAAATTAAACATAGTTTAATAAATGCAGTTAATATGAAAAGTACATACTGGACTGTTTACAACATATACATAGGGTACTTAACATGCAAAATACATTTATTTTGGAACAGTTATGACTACTTAAATGTTCTTAAACTTTAAAAGATTAAACCATCTTTAAGTTCAGCAGAATTAAATATGTTTTTAGACACAGCTTTTATGACCCCTGAAATAGAAGAAAATGTTCACAATATTTAAAAATATCTAATTTGCATTTAACCCTCTTTTCATTGTATGGAAAGCCTTGTTAAAGGAACAAAAACGTTTTATATGAGTATATTTGTATATTTTAATAGCATTTTCTCCAATTTATTCAGAGCCACTTTCTACCCCCTACCTCCCCCATCATGTGATTATACCCAGTGTTCAATGGGGTTGAACATTGGTTCTGCTGACAGAGAAAATATTCTTGCACCATATAAATTGACAAAAACTCTACTAATTCCATTCATGCTTCAATTAGCGGTGGCCTAGTGTTAGGGATTAGGCCCCAGGATCAGAAGGTTGTGGGTTTGAATCCCAGACCAGCAGGTTGCCCTGAAATAACCTTGAGCAAGGTACCGTCCTCATCACTGCTCTCCAGGCGCTTTCAATAGATGCCCCATGCTGCACAGTGTATGTAAATTAAATGCAGAGGTCTCTGAGCTTGATGAAAGGCAGAGGTGGGGGGCAAAGGTTAATTATGTTATTGGTTAATTATATTTTTCTCCACCTTCTGCTCCAGAGTAAAAAAAATATCTGATCTGGGATTCAAACCCACGGCATTCCTATCCTGGAGCCTGGGCCCTAACCACGAGGCCACCGCTCCCTTTAATGGAAGGAAAACAAGATATTTTGACTTTAAAGGGATGTGATATGATGAATGACAGCCATAAACTAATAAGGAAAAAAAGCTGACCTTAAACATGAGTGGAATCCAAAGGGACTCAGTCTACAGTCTGAGTGATGACACTGACAAGATGGTTGTCTCAAAAGATGCATCTCCCAGGACTCAACTTAAAAGCAACCTGCTTTACTTATCAAGGTCATGGTTTTGCCCAGCCAAGGTCAAAGGTACAGCAAATAGAAACATCTTACACTGTCAGAAACAAAAGAACTGAGCAGTTACATTTCAAAGTTCCAAACAGTGTAAAAAACGGAACCTCCATAATACAACATGGTCCTTGAGGTTTTGTACCTTAAACACATTTGTCCCATAAAAAGGGGCAGAATTCTCAGAAACTAATGTGTTAAAGTAGAACAGCAACATAGAAAGTCTGGCTTTGTGAAAGGGGGCATAGAGTTAGCCCACCTTAAAACATTAGTTACAGCCGGAATAGGGTGAAATGATGTTCCCTACTTACAGGTATTTAAGGTGCACCCTTGAGGGGAACATCCCATTCATGCAAGCGGCAAGCGGAACCACCCAAGTGACACCCTGTTACCTTTTTTTAGTTTAGTTGCATATTAACTGTATGTGTAGATTTCGAAGGTAAGGTGCAAGATCTAGACAAGGAAGGTGAGTCTACAACTAGGGTACCTTTAAACTCCAAATTTTAAAATAATGTATTATTATTTGTGCTTTTTATTTTGAATTCATTTTAAATTTATCTCAGGAGCAAAATCGGATTTATGCATGATATTTGTGACGATGGCTTATTTGAGAAACCGTTTGATTTTAGCATATAATGAGCAAATAATCTTCGTATATATATATATATATATATATATATATATATATATATAAATAAAACAGTCTATGGCTTTACTTTAAATTGTATTCTTATGATTTACACATTTTTTGAATAAATAATAAATATTCAGTTTATAACTTGCTTAACTTTAAAAAATGATTTCAACAGTCAGTCTGTACAGTAGGATAGTGTTTCATAAGCTTCATAACCTCTACATGAACCTTTCCTCACAAATGACATAAATCCACAAAGACTTTTACAAATGTATCTTTTTCCAACAAGCGTCCATTGTTGTCACTCTGAGCTGAAACTGATAAAAGTGGACTGTATAACCAATGGCGCTTGTCAGAGTAAACCTTTACAAATGTGACGCCTTCACACACGCTTATGAATGTAATGTCAGTGGGACAGAAATGGCATCCCTACAGTAGAATCATCCACAAAACAAGAGCTTATTAAATAAACGAAGGCTTCATAAAGCTCCAGGATGAAGTGATTTGGAGATAAAATAACAGCAAAGCAGCAGGAACAACTTTGAGCTGCACTGATGTAATCCTCCTCTGCTTTCTCCTGCAACCCCTTCTAAGTAAATTGGATCAAATAAATTAAAAATAATAAGCAATCAATGTTCTGCACTCCAATTTTCCTTGTGAATTTCACTGCAGGGTTGTTGTTTTTTTCTTTTCTTGAGGAGCACCTTTTTTGACCTTTTGTTTTTTTTTTGATGATGCAATCCATAAACTCTCTGTGAAGGTTCACCAAGAGGTATGGTCTGTATCGGCACTCTCGCATTTCAATAGCATTCCCTCCTTTCTCCCACTGCCCAGCCTGGAATATAACTCTCAACAGCAAAGCCCATGTTTAGGAACAGCTCCCCTCAGTCTAAACACAGATGTCCTTGCTTTAAAACCAACCTTAAACACAGTTTACCAGAACACGTCGGGTCATGTGACTAAATGAGCACACGTTTATACAAATCACCATCACCGGTGTCTCACAGAGTTGTTACAAGATCGTCCTTACATCGTTATAGCACCAGCACACGCCCGCTTCTAACGCACATCACAAAACGGCTCATCAGGCCGCCTCTGATATCATCCTTCCGGCTGAAATCTTCAAAAACGTATAGCACAGAAGAGTGAAATGAGGATCACTAAGCAGGCGAAAGGGCCAGATGGAATTTGCGAGCGGCTCGGCGGTTGGCGAGCTCTGTCGCTGGCATTAATCTCTCCCAGAGTTAAACATGGCCTATGGTGAAGATCTAATCAAAGCTTTCAAATGGGCGCGAGACACAGTGCCAACGAGAGGGAGGACATTAAATATTGAAACAAGGGCTAATTAAGAGATGAGATGAAGGGAAATGAAAGAAAATGAAGCTGGAGAATTGGTGGAATGAAGGAAGGGAGGGAGGGAGGCTGAAGAGAAGGAGAACTGCATGATGAAATACAAAAAGGGAAAAACCCTTCTGCCAAATCCAATCTCTCTGCTCCTATCGAAGAGGTCAAGACCTCTGAAAATAGACATGCTATGACATGGTTTCCATCTCCTGCAGAAGCAACAGCATCAATCACATCAGAGAAGGTAAGCAGCTCTCACCAACATCACCAAAAAATAAATGGTGATGAGAAGCTTCAGAAAATAACACATATAATGAATAAACTGCATACATATTTTAAGATACTATAATTACTACGTTCTGTGCTTTTTACATCGTGCGACAGTTGTAACATTATATCTCAGCCGGAAATTTAAACTGCATTTTATTACCTTAGTTCATGTTCCTGTTCATGTTGAAAACTCCAAATAATTTGTTGGCAAAATTGAAAACAATGTCATTTAGCCGTTTTATTTGAAGAACAAAGACGATGTTAATGGCCGTGATCAGAGAGGACACGCAGCTCGAAGGAAGCTGCAGAGGACAGGAAGAAATGGAAACGGATGATCCGCTTTGGCCACCCCTAAACGGGAGTTTAGGCAGCCGAAAGAAGAAGAAAAAGTCATTTAGCCGTTCTATTTAAAAAATTCTACAGGAAGCCTGCAGACTCTTTAAACTCTAGTCTGCTTTACATCAGCACCCCTGCAGACAACTTTGAAAATTCTATAAAATAACATATTTTACATTTAACTACTTTTAATACCTTTTTTTTGCAGCTTACCCAGTAAAGAATGAACATCTGCTCACATCTGCCTTTTAGTATGATTACATTTTTCGCGCTTCTCTAATTTTGGATTCATTTGGGAAAATAATTTTAGCCAGTAACATCATGTTTTACCCCTCCCTCCATGACCACACGCTCATCTAGTAAGTGACACCGCACTTGGGAATTTGCCACACGAAGCAAAAGGCTTCTCACTTTGACTTTAAATGAAATAAACATCACAAGTACAAGGCATAAAAGCAGTGTGCATGAAAAACTGAGAGGAAATAGTATTCTCTGAATGATTTTAATATAAAACCAGGATGACACTGGAGTTGATTATGGCACAGGATTAGTTAACTATACATGTGACAACAAGCATAACATTGTGGATTCCTTTTATGCTCTTTATCAAGGCTACTAAGAAGCACCGACCTAACCGAAATGGATCTGTGAAGCCTGAGAACGAGACTCATGGATGTCATAAATAAGGGCCGATCTACCCTCAAAATGCAAAACAAACATTTACTTAACACTTTAACTGTACTGAGAGTACAATAAGGTTTTGAAAAACGTATCATTAGTCTGATGTCTGATGATCAGTGCAATGCATCGACGTGGATCCCACAACGGGAAGTTAATAGCTGGCTGAACAAATATACATGCACATTACTAAATGTGTTCCAATAGCAACACTGTATTTCGTATCATTATTGCCATTTCACTCTAAATACTGTTATAACTTTACACTTCACATAAATAGCTTTTAAACCTCTAAAAATATTTCCTCTAAGAACACTGGTTTCCACCGTCTAACACTCAGATCACCAACAGGGAATAAATGCCACAAATTCTTCATGAGAAATGGGGTAGTTCTGTCATGCTTTGCTCTAGAACAATCTCAGGGAATATTCTGCAACCAGTGACCGTTAGACGAGCCCACTTTGCAGTTCTCACTCCAGAACCGACGAGGGCGGTGGGCGTACGCAACAGTTGGGTCGTCGGACATTTTGGAACATGGACCTGAACACATTTGCCTGCCTCCGTTTGCCCTTCCTCCCTGATGGCGAGTCACTAGCTCCTCCTGACATGGATTTCCTGAGTGTCGTCTGAGCTATGATTTTTTTCTCATGCTCCTTGATTTTGCACTGGAGGTGACTCTGGATGGCAAAACCCAGAGACTCGGGATCCAGCGACGCACCATACACCTCCCATGTCATGCCCTGCTCATCCCATACCACGTCGTGGACGCTCTTCTTTGTCTGCTTAGCCCCTTTCCCCTGCTCCTTTGTACCCTTCTCTGGCTCCAACTTGGAAGCACTCTTGCTCGCTATGGCTACCTTCTTCTCTGTCTTCTTCTTTTCCTCCATCGTGGAGCCTGAATTTAAAACAGAAGCTGCTTTCACAGCCTCTGTTTTGATCTGCTTTGCCTCTACACAATGTGAAGGGGGCTCAGGCTGTGAAAGAGGGGATTTAGCAGCAGGAGGCTTGGCTGGTTTCTCTGACTGAGCACTTGTGTCAGACAAAACTCGACAGGCCTCATCAGATGCTGTGGTCGGCACTTCACAGAGGCCCTTCCCCGCAGAGTCCTGATTTGACGGGTCTGAAGTGGAAAGCTCAGGGGAGGCTTTGTAGCCCTGACTGTGGCAGCTAGCCTCAGCTGAAGGCCTATTTTGGCTGACCGATTCAATATTGATCTGATAAACTGGTTGAAGAGGCGGATATCCTTTCTGGGCATTGTACTGAGGAGGCCCATGCTCTTTGGGCTTGGCTCCAAGCCTGGACTCCTGTTCTAGAGAAGCATCTGCATGCACCAAAACACAACCAGATTGAGGAACCTTCTCTGACACAGTCATGACAGACTGGCCACATGAAGTAACAGAAGTGCCCATAAGAATCTGCGATGGGACAAGAGAAGGAACCTCTGTGTTGTCCACTTTAAACACAACTGTCATCTTCTCCACTTCTTCAGTCTGAGAGATGCATGTCTGTTTAGGCTGGTGCAAAAAAAGATGGGGACTTGTTGCTACAGCTCGACTGCAGACTGTAGCTACGGCCTGCACTTCGACATCCTGGTGCTGCCTGCAAGGTGAGGAACCGCAATCTGCTGCTGATGTCATGGTAGAAACCTCACGGTACAGCTTACAGTGCTTCTTCTGATCACCCTCAGCAGTAGAGCCCTGCGTTTGAACTGCCTCATCTATCACTTCAGTACAGGAGGACTGATTGGAAGAACTGTCACAGGAAAGTGGGATACTGTTTGTTGGGATTGGGTGGTGAACAGAAGTTGGTGAGATCACCATTGGTTCAGGAGTGTTTGCAGAGGATTCTCTACCTGTAACAGGAATGGGCTGTGCCTTGTCTGGTTGCAGTGTAGTAGCACCTGTTCCAGGTTTCTCATTGATATGTGTAGGCTGAGAGATCTCTGCTGGTTTCGAAATGCCTATTGTCATCCCTTCGGTGGAAGGTGCTCCTGCTTTGATAGTTGATTCTGTTTGTGGTTGATTCGTCTGATCCGAGCTGGATGTCGGAGCTTGCTCCAATCTCATTGTGCAACTTAAATCTTTCATTTCAGGTAAGGGGGACGCGTCCTTTTTTAAGTTCCTAGAGCTGACAGGTACATTCTGTTGGGATGAAACCACAGTGCAGCCTGTCAGCGTCGGGTCACTGGCCAGGCTTAGTTTCTGATTATGCACTGTAGCCAAAGAAGAAACGGTTTCATTAGTTGCTGATGCTCTGCTCTGTATTTTGCCCTCCCTTTCGGGTGCCATTTTTGCACCACTGACATTCGTTTTCTTGTCAGCTTCAGGTGATGTAACCACACTTGACGGGCTACTAACACAAACATCCTCCCTTTTGGCAGAGATGGCTGATAATGGTCTGGAATTAGCATTGCCGTCCTTCTGGCTTTCCTCTGCATTGTTTGCACATTGACCCAACTTGGTATTTGCACATTCCTGGGCCTCAGGGTTTTTCTGACCTCCACTGTCAGTAGGAGAAGAGCTGGAGATCCCTTCCAAGATTTTTTCGCCAAGATGACCAGGAACTTGGTTGGACTTCAAAAACATATTTTCCTGATCTGGTTTTGTTTTCTGAGCAGAGGACTGATCCTGGTTCAAATTTATATTTGATTCCTGGTCCCAGTTGGCATTTGTCTCTTTTTTAACCAAAGTATCCATACCAGAGAGCTGTGGGACCATCTGAACTGTAACAGTCCTTTTGGGGTTTGGAACAGTTCCCATTCTGAGGCTGTTTCACTTGAGTGTTCCAAAATTTATGTGGGTATCCTGGAATGTCCCTCCAAAGCTTGCCTAAGGCAAAGAAATAGAACTTAAATTAGACACAACATTAATACACGCAAAACAAGGAAGAAATTAAGTGATTAAGAACTTTTCAATTCAAGATCAATTTATACTTCTAGTCCTTAACTAATAAAACGAAGACCATCTCAAGAAGACATTTCCCTGAAATAAATGACCAAAATAAAGAGAAAGAAAAAGCACAAGCCAGATTTGTGCAGCAGGATGTGATTTTCAGCGTTTGGGTTCCTTTTTCAAAGTCAGCTGTTATCATTTGGACAACACATCTTTTTGAGAATGATAAATGAGAAATGTACAGTAAAAAAAAAAAAGAATTTAGAAGAAATTAAATAAAAATATAGACTCATAAAGCGACAATCACCCCTAACAGTTGGGTGCATTATTGCAATTGATTTAGACATTAAGTCTAAATGATCTTAGTTTAAAAACATATTTCATGAGGATTTCTGCAGTCAGATGTAATATCCTTTTTGACTGCATTTGAAAATATCACACACACACACACACACACACACACACACACACACACACACACACACACACACACACACACACACACACACACACAGACCAATTAGTACAGCTCTGACACATCAGTTATTGATCAAGCCATAGTATGGACTACAGGACATCAAAATGGAAGACATTTCACCGAATGAAAGCAAAGAAATAGGTCAAGTGAAGCAACACAGAAACAAGAGAATTCAGACACTTGACGCAGCCCTAACAGGAGAAGTGAGGATGGCTCCTGAACCTTTTTTGTAGAATGTGTCCCATCTGTCTTCATCTTCATAACTAGCTGTAAGCGTCAGTCCTTTTACTTGTCCAATAAAGCATTTATTAAAGCACGACGAACAAATTATTCAAATGGTTCGATTCTGACTTCCACCATCTCATAAACTACATTATTATAATCATTATTAGATCTGATTGCTTTAACCTAAAGTAAATACACTGATCTTATCACATGGTTAACATGATAAAACACCAGCAACGGCTTAGAGTGGCAGAAGAGTGTTGGTTACAAAGTTAGCTCGTAAAGTACACAAAAGAGAGTTTACAAATATTCAATACTAATATGAATTAGATAATTAAGTATATATATATATATATATATACACACATCTCACTGGTGTCAGAATAAAACCTTCTATCTACATTTTTGTTGTTTTGTTGTTTTTTGCATTTCTTTTGCATAATTCAAGATCAGATTGACCCACCAAGAGAAACACCCCAGACAGGTTGCCGGTCCACCCCAGAAAAACAGGAAAAGTCTCACCTAGGAGGCAATTTAGCATCTTAAATCCACCTGACATGCATGTAGTTGAACTGCAGAGCACACCCGAGCAGACAAACTCCGCACAGAACAGCTTTGCCTGAGAACTGAAACAGAACCTTCTTGCCGTGTGACAACAGGGCTGGTCACTGCACCACTGCAGTCCAAACTAAACAACACTTTGTGACTTTGTGCAACTGTTTCAGCTAAACTGTCTCCCCATTTTCCACAATCAAGCCTAATAGTCCATCATTTACCTACATTACATAATCAGTCCTCCATTAAATAAAATCAGAGGCTGACAAAGTAACTGATCAGGTCCATTCGCTCAGGAGCCATCCTGTGTTTTTCTTACTATAGTATTTAAACTACCGTATTAACTCATGAGATATATAGAGATAAATAAGCCTTTGTCTTTTTCATCTGTGACTTTTGCAATCAATCTTGAGCAGAACAAAGCCCTGGAGACTGAAAAACGATCTCTTCGTGGGCAGTTCTACACTTCTGAGAATGGACTACTGCTGAGAGAGAGAACCTTGGTGTTTTCTGATCCAAGTGACAATAAAGGACTGTTAAGCGGTTCTATTTTTCTGAAGGTTCTTCCTATCACACCTCACACAAAGAATACAACTTAGTAAAGATGAAGCCCAGCATTGCACTTATCCAGTCATTGAAGTCTTCCTATTTAGAGAGCTTCTTGTCCAGCCTCTGGCTGACTGCCCGATATAAGACCTGCATAGAGGCTTGAATAAGGCATCTAAATAACAAACGCTAATACATCGGGTTTACCATGAATAATGTATTTTCCTTCGTGGAAATAAATTGCATGCTTGGCAAAAACTGTTTTGTTGCCTTAAAGAATAATGACGTTACATGCATACAGGGGATAAAAAACACATCTATAAAAAAAGCTGAATTTTTACATCATGAGAAGTGCTGAATAGGAAAAGGAGCAATTGAGCAATGTGGAGGGAGGACAGGATTCCGTGCTCACAGCATTGAGCTATGATCTTCAGCGCTGCTTTTTTTAAAGCAACAGACATGCAACAATTCATCTTTATCATGATGAGTCTCATATAACTGAGACACTGAGCAGCTGGCGTTCAGAGGTCCTGCCTAAATGTATGGGTGGGGGATACATGGGAACTCCAGTAATCCAGTAATCTTACAATACTGACACAATCATCAATCACTGCCATGCATATGTTCACCACAAGCATGCATCGTACGCACCATAACACATTCCTTTATAGTTTATTTCTGTATTTACACATTCCTGCATCTTCTCTTGTACACACATTTTTGACATACTAAAACCAGCGTGCATGTGTTGTTAGTTTTCTGAGTCATTGCAGTCTTAGTAGCAATTCAGGGGTACGTTTCACTGAACGTTATACTTGTGTAACCCTGTTTGCGAGAAATAAACTGCTTGAATCTTGAACTACTGCTCACTTCGAGTGTCAGGACAAGGTCAGATTTTTGATAATGCCACTCACTGATTCCAAAAATAATTCATATTTGATGTGTAATGAGATAAATGGGGGACAAAACTGTAGCGCAAACAAGAAAAAGAACAAGAGCTGACATATACATACATATATTATATATATATATATATAGCGCCCTTATTAAACAGACTTACAAATTTTCAGCCGTGGAAAGGTGCCCTCAATACTGACACAGACATTTCACTGCACATGACAGACTCTGATTGACGGCCACAGAAAATCAGGATGGGAGCAGTCACATATGAGCATAAGGTCATAAGGCCTAAAGCCTGTGCAGAGAGGGGCAGAACGCTCTGGAGTGATGGAGCTCCGTCCTTTGGGATGAGCTGGAGCGACGCTTATGATCCAGAACTATTGACCAGCATCAGGACCAGATCTCACTGATGAGTGAAGGCAAATCTTCACAGCAATGATCCAGTATGTGGTGTAAAGTCTGCACACACACAAACACACACACTCACACACACACACACACATATGGATGGATGAATGAATGAATGAATGAATGAATGAATGAAATGAGGGTTTCCTCCTGGAAGAACGAAAGCAGCATCCATCTCGTCCCTCCTTTACAGTCCAGTTCTCGATCAGATGTATCAATGACCTTGTGCTTAAACGGATGATTGTGGATGGAGTGATTCCAGAAACACAGACCTCTCACACACTCACACACACACAGACCTCTCACACACTCACACACACACACACACACTCACACTCACACACACACACACACAGCTCACAGATCTTACCTGCTTCTCTTTGTCTCACATCCTTACCGGTGTCGGGTTACCACGACTCCTCTCTCCTACACACACACAAACACACACACACACACACACACACATACACACATCCTCTCACATTCTCTCCACTGAATTTTCAAGCCAACCGTTAGTGACGTGGAAGCCACGCCCTCTGGAGCGCGCCAAAAATCCAAGGACGGTGGCGGGAAAAAAATCCTTAATTACCTTCAATAATGATGACGCCTCGATCACCGCGCTTCAGCACAGAGACACCAGCACCGAGCATCTGTACTCCTCCCACCACACACACCCCAAACCTGCCTGCCTTCAGCACACTGCTGCACATGGAGGATGCCCTACACACGCACACTCACACACACATCAACAATGCACACACACACCTTAAAACACTGATACACACACACACACACACACAGTGAAACACTGATACATACACTCACACACATACACACACCTTGAGACATTGATACTTAAACTCACACACAAACACACATCAACCATGCACACACACACACACACACACCTACACACACCTTAAAGCATTGATACATACACTCAAAAAGACCCCCACCCACACACACACACCTTGAAACATGATACATGCAAACACATCAACCATGCACACACACACACATACACACACTTTGAAACATTAATACATACACTCACACACAAACACAAATCAACCATGCATGCACACACACATTGACTGTATTACTAGTTTTCTGAGGACATTGCACTGACTTGCATAAAGTTGTATCTGTGTATCTCCCATATACATCATGCGTTGTGTGTGTGTGTGTGTGTGTGTGTGTGTGGATAAATATGAAGAGACCTCCGAAGCTTGTCGTTCTGTCATTGGTGCCATGTCCATATTAGGAATTGGAAAGCTGTTTTTTTCTATGAGGATACTGACCTCAGTGTCATCAAATCCTGCAGCAAATAGAGACGTTCCACAGCCCATACGTTTTGCAGTGAGTATGAACCCTGCTTGAAGCCAGGCTCCAGGAGCAAAGCAATGAATGCCTTTATTTTTCAAAAGAAATAAATGTATATATAATCAGACGCTGCAGAGACCTAAAGCTCCTCCTGCTGATCAATAGTCAGATTCAATGCTGGTCATTATCTGCTTCCTTCGGTTGGTGGTAATACACTGTACTAATTTCTAACAGATGGGTGGGCTAAAGCCTCCTAATCAGCCAGTTACATCAAAGAGAGCCTTCTGGGTTCTCCACTGACCAAAACTCCCTAAAAACAGGACGAAGAATCACTGAAAGCAAGACTCGAAGGTGGAACCGTCCTGGGCTGTCCTCTGTAATGCATCCGGAACAAACTAATGCAGCTCTGCATCTTTCAAACAGAAGAAAACCAACACTGTTTTAATTCAGCCGGTCTTCATTACTCCATATGTCCAGGCTGATGCATGTCTAGAGCTCTTACTGAACAGAATCTATACACAGTCCTTTTCAATCTTTTTTTGCCACTGATCTTTTACACACACACACACACACATACACACACACAAAGCAGCACTTTGAGCTGGCTTTAAAATGTTTTGCTCAAAACTGTTAGTCAGAAATCCTTGTTGCTGCATTCACCCACGTTAAGCTTAGCACATGGTGTCCCTCACAGGCACACTAAAGAGATGGATTTTTAAGTTTTAAAGAGGGGAAGAGAATTCTGCCTGCATGTTTGTCTGCATTTATTTGGTTGTTCATTAATAAGCAAAATAAATCATTGATCGAATCTGTTGGATCTGCAAAAAAAGAGTTGCATTTAACCATGATGCCGGTATAAGCTGCTGGTGAATAAATTGCTCTGATTGTTTTCAATTATTGGATAAACTGGTGTTTTATACAAAGTGTTTGAACTTTTTAATAGCATCTTTTAATATCTATCTATTATTATTATTAGTATCTATTAATATTATTTATTATTATTACTATTATTATTATTGGAGGTCAAGATAAGAAGGAAAATTAGGGTGTTAATTGTATTTGTGATGATGATGATGATGATGATGATGATGATGATGATGATTATTATTATTATTAATATTGTTGTTGTTGCTGTTGTGGCTGTTTCCTGGTCCCTTAGCGCCCTCTTCTGGTCAAATCTGGAACCTACCGGCTACGTGTCTCCATGCGCATGCGCAGCGGTCTCCTGGAGAACGGCTGAGACCGAAGCGACAGTTGATGCTACTCTATTAGCCTCTGAAATGTCTGTCCGAACGTATTAACTTTGGACTTTTCCTTCTTTAAAACGAGTTGGAATTTTTCTGAAGTTCACCACTAAAGATATCCATCAGCTGTCCGAGGAATCGTGGCGAGGGAGACATAAATTCACTGTCTGGGGTAACGCCGAGGTTAGCATACAAAGCTAGCTTCAGGAAGATCCTTCAGGAAGATCTGGAGAACCGCTCAGGTTCAGAGACTGGACTGAAAATGAGAGACAACAACACTGTCCTTCAGGAAGATCTGGAGAACTGCTCAGGTACAGAGACTGGACTGAAAATGAGAAACAACAACACTGTCCTTCAGGAAGATCTGGAGAACTGCTCAGGTACAGAGACTGGACTGAACATGAGAGACAACAACACTGTCCTTCAGGAAGATCTGGAGAACCGCTCCTCAACATGACATTCAAATACAAGAATGTCTGCATCTTTGGAAAGAAAAAAAAGAAAAAACTGGCTCAAGACTTGCGCAGTAGTGTATCTCAGTAACCTTCATCTAAATCAAGTCTGCCCAAACCTTTTTTCTTGGAGGCTAAAGTGCTATTTTTGTGAAGTGGATTGATTACCCATCAAGATTTGATAAGATTGCGCCATATTCTCTTACTAAAATGTCTGAGAAACATACTAAAGAGGTATTTGATCCCACCGCAATTTCCAGCTGGGCATCAGTGACAGGGTAGAGAGGGCAGCCAGTCATTTCCCTTTAGTCACTTTCACAAGAGCACTGTGTGTAAGTCAGGGGTGCTTAAACTTTCGTGGGGTCCAACGTGTCCAAAATGTTTGTTTTGGGCTTAAAACTGGAAAGACAAATCGGTGTACCACTGAGTTTCCAAAAAACATCCACAAAAATATTTTTTCCAAGTTACTCTCTTCATTTCACAACTGTTAGCCTCCAATTGAAGTTGCTGCTCCTTGTATGTACTGATTTTTAAAATTTGAATCACAGAATTCAAATGTTGATCAATATTTTTGAACATATGAGATTTTAGTGTTTAAACATGTAAATCAAACATATATCATCCAATCAAAGAAACCATTGTGTATCTCTTTGATAGGACCACTGCTAAAAGACATTTTAAGGAAAAATCAGTTTTGATAGAACAGCTAGAACAGGTCCCAGCACCCCCTTCGATCCTGGTAATGATAAGCAGCTCAGTGGCTGAAGTGATGAATGGTTGGACCATAATTAGGTTGGCCTTGTGGAATTTTTTTTCAAGTCCTTGTATTTCTTATAAACGTATTGAAGTTCACTTTCTTTCACTATCTCACTTTCTTTCACTGTAGTTGAAAATGTTGCTAGAGATGTGCCTTAAGTGAGAGTCCAGTGTTGGACTGGTGATTAGGGACTGCAGCCCGTAATTAGAGGGTTGTGGGTTCAAGTCCAAAACCAGTAGGTTACCCTGAGGTGCCCTTGAGCAAGGTATCATACCCATCACTGCTCCCTGGGTGCTGGAAATGGCTGCCCACTGCTCCGCTTGGGTGTGATGGGTTAAATGCAGAGAAGAATTTCATTGTGGTTCACTGTGCTGTGCTTTTGTGTTCACAATGACAAAATAGTCACTTTCAGTCTTGTTGCTATGGTTCCAGTTAAAAGAGATTGGCCTTTGCTAAACCAGTGACAAACATGAGAGGATCCCATACTGCATTATCTGTCCAATTATAAAGAGTTATTCAATAATTAAATAAACATTTAATTTGAAGTTTTGAGCCTTGAGGTTGCGTATGAAGGGTTGCATGAACTGTTTAGTTTCACAGTGGCAAGGAAGGCAGTGTCAAACACTGTGATTTATCTAAATTATAAAAAGGCTGTGGTACATGAGGACAGTTTCTCACTGCATGTCCACACTTGGCTGTTTTGTATTACAGATGATGATGTTGGGGAAAATCTGGCATTACCTCTATTCACACTTCCTTCGGTTTTGGTTGAAGTGGTTTCTCAGGCACATCACCGGCAGGTGCGAACTGCAGCGGATATGCACAGGATACAAGCAAGGAGCGCTGAGGACGACACGGATAGGTGAGGCTTGTAGTTGTTTTTATTTGATGATTTTAACCATGCTGCCTTGCTCGGTGGCTCAAATAATGCTTGTGCTGGAAAAAGGATACAGCCAAGCTTAAACCCACAACCTCTTGTGCTTGTAGTACTACCTCTAGTTTATGATTAGCCTGGTAAACTTTTTATTGTACATTTTTTAACCTTAACCTCAAGGAATCAGATCATATTGGTGTGGGCAGGTCATTGTTTTTAAAAACGGAAAATATGCAGCTTCCTATGTGGACGTTATGGAAAAGTTCTGTTGTGACAGTATGCTGTGCATTCACAATGACAAATAGTCACTTTCACTTCATATTGCTGCTTTTTGGGATATGACTATGAAAAAAATAACTGATTCAGTAACGCGAAAGACAGCAGTTAAAATCGAAGGATTATGAGTGGCTTAAAGGGTTAAAAAAAAAGTAATAATTTGACTTAAGTACCTCATTCAAACCAGCTGTGATTGGCCACAGTGTCAGAACACAGATTGGACAGAGGCTTATTTGCATATCGCAGAGAAAAGCCTTGTGTTCTCGTGTTTATGTGGGTGTCGTTCTGACATGTACCACCTACCTAAACATTGTGGCAGATTAAGTAGATCCTTCCATGGCAGCTGTTTTCCTAATGGTTGTAGCCTCTTTCAACAAGATAATGCACCCCTCCTTGCTACTTACAGGATTTAAAGGATTTACCTCTAACGTCTTGGTGCCAGATAGCACAGCGACTTCAGAGGCTTTGTAGAGTCCATGCCTTGACAGGTCAGGGCCATCGTAGCAGTAAGATGGTGGTTTAATGCTATGACTGATCCTGTTATATAAGTAAGGGGTTTTCCACCGACTGAGCTGGAAGTGATTATAGTGTACAGCTCAACTAAGGTGCTTGAGTGTTCTATACCACATCGAGGAATCAGCAGGATATGGAGCTAGGCCATAATTTAAACGTCATAAGCATGACCTTGTTGACAATATGGAAAGTAACAAATAATCAGTGTAAACCAGGGTAACATGCAAAAAAAAAAATTCTATATATATATATATTTAGAATATAAATATGGTAAAAATAAGGTAATTTTCTTGCTGTGTCTAAGTAAGAATCGTTTTTTTCTTTCAGAGCACTCCTTGAAATCCTCAAAAAACAAGGTGAGAAATCAACATCAAAAGCTTTGCGGTTTACTGAGTAAACTTCACACTTATCTTCACTCAGTTCTTTCTCCTCAGCAATGCTGTTCTTGACCACTCAGCAATATCACATCATAATCTCTCCTTCAAGTACTGATTACAGAGCTGGGCTGTATACTGCATAAAGAATATTGCACAATAATAGGTTCCTCTTCTATTAATACACAAAAAGTCACAAAAACAAATCCTGGCTCAGATCAGACATTCTGGACAGAGTACTGGCCAGGTTTAACATCTGATTATAATAACCCCTATGTTTTCTCACTATACACATCTGAAAAATGTGAAAGTGTCTCGCCATACTAAAGGGAATGAATGCTCAGGTGCTGCAAGATGCTGTGAAGGTGAAGGAGGACGCTGTGGGAGTCTGTGTGACACAAATCATGAGAGAAAAAAATGTCAGCGAGCAAAAAGATCCCATGTAAGTATGAATATGATGTGTGTCCTTAAGGAATAGGCTGGCGGTGGTCTAGTGGTAGGGTACTGAACTATGGATCAAGAGGCCGCAGGTTCAAATCCCACCTCCCACCTCTGAAATCTGATGTCTTTTGATGGGTAATTTGATTCAGCTGACTTAAACCGTTTCTTCAGAATGTGTTTCAGTTAATAAACTCATTCAAAAGTTCATTAACTTAATGTCTGCAGCTCATTTGGATTGTGAATTGGCTTGACTTATTGAAACAAACATCATTCACAAAAAGGCTCTTAAGTCTGGCATCGCTAGTGTCTCTGCAGTGTTTAGTTCCATGTTATAGGCTAAAGGAATTATTTAAAAAATATAGTTTACCATTCTTAAAATCAAATCTAACTTTGAAGGCTCCTCCACTTTCTCTCTGTGATGATTTGCGTTTACGTTTTGGACCTCTTGGACATCAGAAAATGTTAGCTTTTTGTTGAAGACTGAAAGGTTGCAATAACACACCAACATTTCTGAAGTTCGTAAGATCACAACATGGGATTTCACTGAAACTGGCACAAAAGTAAACTGAATCAAACCTCCCATCTTTACATTTACGGCATTTGGGAGAAGCTCCTTTCCAGAGCGACTTCCATGTCCTCATTACAGGGACAGTCCCCCTGGAGCAACTCAGGGTTAAGGGTCTTGCTCAGGGACCCAGTGGTGGTAGTGCCAGAGCCATAGGTCCATAGACAAGTACCCTACCACTAGACCACCGCCACCCATCTTTACTCTTAAAGCTTTTCTTAAAATGGGTCAAAACTGACTGAGCATTTAATCTCACAGGTTTAAGGCGAATCTTAAGCAGTGCTTGTTGCAAATAAGTGGCTACAACAGCTTGTTTGTTACAGTCGAAGAGCTAAGAAAAGAGGTTTTTGACTCAGAAAAGGAAGACCATGAGAAAATGCTGCTTAAGGTGAGTTTCCCACGAAATTCTCTTTCACCTGTATTTCAGTTCCATGCCCATGTAAGGTAATAAGCAAAACAGCAAACACACACCTGCTTTAATGAGTTGCAGCTCTTAGAGCTTCAGTAGACCTGCTTCACCTTGTGTTTTCATTTTAAAGGGATTGTGTGCACAGATATCACGCATTGCTTTAGTGATGAGGTTGGAGATCAGGTTGTGCAAATGTTATTTTTTAGAAGCTGATGGCCTTTGATGATTTTCCAAAAGGAGTAAAAATAGCCCCAAAGGACAAATACAGTTGAGCTTTTTTTTTTTTGGCTAGTTGTGGGATTTGCTGATGCCATCGGTTAAGCTAGAATCCCGAATCACCAAGCAGTGGGGCAACATCGGGTTTCAAGGTGACGACCCAAAGACTGATTTCAGGGGGATGGGAATGCTTGGCCTGGGAAACCTTCTGTAAGTCTCACATTATCATCTAAATCATGTGTAATTATTTTTACGTTAAACTTTTTGGAAATGCAGAAACATCTGTATGTAAGCATACAAAAGAGCTGTTTTCATCTGTGCTTTGAAATTCATTCAATATGTTAATATCGGCCCAAGTTTTTTCAGTGAGAGGTACACCGATGCAGCACGACAGGTCCTGTCGCATGCGAACCATCCTAAGATAGGGTAAGCAGTTCACAGCTGAACCTTGGTGTTTGTCCTGCTCCATTAAAACCTGTAACTGGCACTGCATTTCGTTTTATTTCTGTGATACCATTCGAAAATTCTTGATTAACCATCCGTGGGCTCCTCTGTGCAGGTACTCTTATGCCATAGTGGGCATCAATCTGACAGAGATGGCCTATAGTTTACTGAGGAGCGGGGCGTTGAAGTCTCATTTCTACAATACTGTGGGAGGAAAACCTGAAATGCATGATTTCCACCAGCTGTACTGTGAGTAAACCCTTAAAGTCATAATCTCTGTTTCTAAAACAGCTGCACACGGTGCTGTAATTTGGTTTAGAATTTGTTACAAAATGGCTGTTAAACTTGAGACTTATTGTGAGATTATTCAGTATGGCTGGCCTAATGTACTATTAGGAAAATAAAAGGTACCTAAAGGGTGATTACATATTTTTACTTTTAAAGTTTAAGAAACAGATTTTACTGTCTTTTTTGAATGGATGTCGTTAAATTAAAAACTGAGTCGATTTTCCGAACCTTATTCTGAGATCCTGTTTTTGTCAACGGTGTTCCAATGCTTGGAGGTGTTCTCTTTGAAAGATGAACTTAAAAATATTAGCAATAACTTAAAATGGATCTGGGAGGAAACGGTCAATAGGGAAAAATCTTCCTTGGTCTGTTAAAGCTGTTAGACTCGTTAGAAGTTTAGTGGCCAACTGTTAAAGTCTTAGACAAATGTGAGTCATTCAGGCGATATAGATCACTACTTAAGTGTTCTTAAGAAGATAATGAAGGAAGGAAGAGGATGCTTAACTCGGTCAGTTCTCTACACTATGTGAGCTTTGCATCAGAACTGTTCTTATGCAGTCCAGATCTCTCTGGGTTTCAGGTTACCTGGCCTACGAGTTCGATAAATTCTGGGTGGAAGAAGAGCCTGAGAGCATCATGGAGTTCAATCAGTACAGAGAGAAGTTCCACGACAAGGTCAAAGGATACCTGCAGGAGCCAGACGTCAGCCTTATCTTGAAAGTGGACTCTGAAAACTGACCAGCACTCCACGGGACCCTAAATGACTTTGAACAGTCTTGTTGTTTAAGATGACTGAATAATAGCTTTTTAAGCACATCTCTCTTCCATGCTTCCTGCTTTTAATTGTACTAAAGCAATTTTATGAAACTAAAAACACAGCGCCTCCGACAGAAATCTTTCCCGAACACTATACTGTTCACTGTAATGGGTTCCAAGCCTTTGTGGTCCGGAATATGATTTGCACACACCTAATACTAATAGAAGTTCAAAAATGGGGAAAATATTTAAACGGAGCTGGTAGCCCCATTGAAATTCTCTATACACTTGAAATTGTGGTTGCATGTATTTATGATTCCCATCCGTGTACTTTTGTGTTCTTGTATCATCTCAGGAATCTGATATTTATGTCCATCCAGGAAGATCATATGGTCACAAAAGTAGTTTTTTCTTTTGGGGTAAATTGTCTTGCACATAGACAGTTCAACCATTCTGCATGCTTTAATGCTTTAACTGCTAATAAATGTATCCCCTGCAATTTTGCTTTCAGTGGCTTGTTGCCTTGGAAGAGACATGAACGGCTTATTTAATGTTTAACTAGTCAGTTAAAAAAATAAAGTGATATTCTTATTAATAATAAACACACTAAGAACAGGAGAATGATGTTGTCCCACTTTAGGGTCATGTATTATTATTCCCAGTCTTATTTCTACTGTTTTGAAGGGTAGTTTTATAGTTCCAGTCAGTCTGAATTGCTTTGTACTCTTGGATACTTGGCGAATATTAATAAATTAAGTCGTTTTAAAGTATTTTCAGCAGTTTTCCATTTAAATCAAGTGATATAAACTGGTGAATGAAAAAAGGCAGGACAGCAGAAATAGAAAAAAAAAGCAAAGAGGCCTGTTTTCCTTAAAAATATATTTATTTTAGAAATGGACCTTGACATGTGTCCCAGTGCTGGACTGCACGCTGGACTGGCTACGCTAAAGGTTTATTCAGTGGACGGGGAGAAGTTCAAATGCAGTTTTTATTCCGCGAGTCCTTTTTAAACAAAGGATTAATGAGTTTACGCCACACTTTGTTTTGATGATCCACAATAGATGCTCATCTCTGAATACATGTATTTAAATTAAATTAGACTTTCTTGTCCCCTAACCCAACACTGAGAGCCAGGTGCTTAGAGGGGACCATCAGGATACGGTCTGACCAGTTAATTGGTCTTAATTATAAAAAAAATAACAGTATGGTATAAATTAGCATATATGTCCTATGAAAAAGCCAAGATCATAGAGGGAAAGCCAAAGTGCAGAAAGTGGCTTTTCACAGTCTGTCAGCTACAGCTGACAGCAAACACTTTCCAAAATACGCCTGACTCGGCAAGCATTACAGGCAAAGATCAGGCGCTGAGAGGACTAAAGACCGGCATAAATATGAGCCACTGGTGCCGCTGCTTGTTCAGTCTATCATTTTACAGAAGCTACAGCACAGCGTTTCCCCACTTCCTTTAGTTCGGCACCAAACTTATAAATTAAATATGCAGCCGTTTGTTTTTGTCCTCCCTTGCTTCTCTCAAGAATCTCAAATAGCCACTTTCACTGAGTCTGTGGGTTCAAATTATAGGGCAGAATTACGGTTCCTTCTTCTACATGGTGGCTTCTATGTTCTTCCTGGAGACCATCATTGCTCTCTTCAGCTGCTCGAACGACACAAACATGACGATGTTCCAGGAGCCCAGTCTGAGGAAGGATGGTACAAACCTGCATGGAGGAACACGAAGAGCGAAGAGCTTTGTTGATACAGCTGAGGATTTTCTGATATATTGGCAATATCCTTAATTTGTAAAACGGATATGTTTTAAGTGAAAGTCATCAATAGTAAGGCAATAATCAAATTTTGATTGATGGGATGGTTGGTTTTTATTTTATTTAAACTAACTAGCTTAATAATCGATTAATTACGTTTTCTCATTTGAACTAATTCAATATCTTTTTATTTTTTATTATGAATTAGATTTTTTTCACATTACAAAGCCAGCTCAACACTACTGACATATAAAGAAAGATTAATCTCGTAAAAATGTAAAACCCTGCAACAAAAAAAAAAAAGAGAACCCATGGTAGGGATCGAAGGGAGTGACAGGCATCCATTGATTATCAGCTACTTTGGACTTGATCCTCCAAAAGTAGATGAAGAAATTTTGAAAACCACGCTCATCTTGCCTGATTGACTACGTCTGAAACTGAAGAAGTCAAATTTGCAGTGGAGACTGAGTGTCGGGAGATTTCTTTACCCTTTGTAGAAAGCAGTGGGCCCTTCTTTGGTCATCATGGTCCAGGCACAGTTGATGGCGCTCTTGTACTGTCCGGGAGGAGAGTTCATGTAGCGAGTCTTCACCACATCGACAGGAGAAGCTATCACAGTTGTGATGAAGCCGGCGCCGAACGCAGAGACGAAATGGCATGGCAGGTTATCTGTGACACCACAGAGGACAGAAGAGGTGCTGTTGTAACACATGCTTGTGTAGGCATTTATTTTCTGCACTTTTGCTTGACCTTTAACACGTACTGTAAAAATGATTAAAACACCATGGCTGGATGTCCAGGTGTCCTCTTATAGCCCCTAGAAGATTGTGTAATAGTGCCATTCTCCGAAACAGATGTGCTATCAGCTGTTTCCAGTCTCCTCACACCTTTGCCCCTTCCTGCAGCTCTGTCTGGCAAACACTCTTGAAAAAAGTGCTGACTAATTGTCCCTTCGCTGCGGTCAGTCTGCAAAATGTTATCATACTCTTTCCAAAGAGCAATGTGAGTTAAACTAACAAACAAAGTGCAATTTTACCATTTCAGTTTCCATTTAACTACGAGGGTTTTAATGATCTATACTATTAAATCTGGTTTTTGCGTTATGAGCATCCTCCTGGGTCTTTATGAAAATGTCTTACAGAGGATGATAAAAGTGGTCCTGAAACAGGTCCTCAGGGACCCCTAGATAGTCCACAGTTTTGCTCCCTATTTTTTGAAGTAAGCTTGTAGCAAAAGTGTGGACTACCTATCCATGATGACCAAGAACCGCTGCTTTTGGGAACCAGAAGCTGTTTTTCTGTAGCAGGTGCATCTTTTGATGCCTTCATTTTTCAGGGAACAAGTTTGAATTTTGAGTGCAAACACTGCAGGCCAATGTTTTAGAGCGTTCACGAAAAAAAGGCAGTGATCTGAAAACATTTTTTTAGAAGAAATGGAAATCACATCCATTCATCCATCCATCATCTTGACTCTAACCAGGGTTGTAAGAGGTGCTGGAGCCTCGTCTCATACGACAAAAAAGGTAGAGAAGCACCCTGGACAGATCTAAAGTAAATGTTCCACCGTCTAAAACTGTTCTTAAAACCCATGCCCAGTAAAATTACATAAGTCTTATGCAACTGCTTCCCAAATCTCAACCACGGTCACATATTAATCTCCAGTGATCTACAGTACAATACTAATTACAAAGATCAAATTGTCTATCAGAGGACTTGTATTCTGCATACTAAGGCATGTCGGTTGCCATTACTACCCTGATATCTGCACAAAGCAATAAAAGACTGGCTTGTGCTGGAAAAGACTTGCGTTAACACTTCTTATCAGCAGACAGGATACCACAAAGGGTGTGTCTGTAGGTTTGACCAATCATCAACTGATCTGTGTCTATCACTGCATTGTGGCCTATTAAACTGGTCTAGACCTGAAAATGTGGTCTGGGCTTGTCCCAGTCTGAGTGTGGATGTGGTTTTAAAAAAAAAAAAAATGCAGACAGTGCTATTCATCAGTGATAGAGACCAGGCAGTGTGTTTTACAGTCCCCGTTACTTATCAGGCATGAGAACATTTTAGGCGAAACACTGTTTTAAGAATGTACCTGACATCAGCTTATGTTTGAGAATCCCTTCTTTGATGAGATCGTACGACACCAGCTCCGTGCAATTGACCAAAGCATTCCTGGTGATGTTGGGTAGCGTTCCTGAAAAATAATTTTGGACATCATGAAAATGAATTGTTTGTTTATAAGTCCACACTTCAAGCACAGTAATGTTGAGTACTTTCTGCAACTTTTTTATAAATGTGGCTTCTCCAGACCTTTCCATAGCCCCCGGAGGCCCTCCTGGAAGAAAATCTGTCTGTAAGCCTGCATGGTGCCATTGTAGCGGCGGGACACTCCCCGAAGGTTCATCTGGGCTTGAAAGCGCACCTTCACAACGTCTGTGGGCTGCGCCATGGAAACAGCCATGGCCCCTGTGGTGCAGCCAGCCAGGATCCGGATACCTACATTAGGGTCTGAGGAGAAATAGGAGCTTAGATAAAATAAAGTCTAAATTCTAGAGTGGGTTGAACTCCAGCCTTTTACACAAACACTTGAGTATCTCCTTAGTGTGCTTTTTTAATATGCTGGTTGTCATGTTAGCGATAACATTATCAATAGGGGCATAAAATGCATAAGTGGATTTTACAGCCACCAGATATTCAAACTGTCACTTTTCTCAGATCACTGGAGGTGAACACCTCTACACCTTCTAACTGACATCTACATCATGTGGCATTATGTTAAATGACGAGAGGATTATATGACAAAGAGATTAAATAATAAAATAATGTATTATTTTTTGACAGATGACAGTGACGTCACAGCTGGGAGCAGAGTTTAACAATTAAACAACTAAACTATTTTCAATATTAGAACTCCCACTGATTTTTATTTTGGTCTATATTCCTCCATACAGCTTTCCCCAGCTAAATCCCCAATATACACAGACGTATTCACATACATAAAGTGCATAATGGTGGAATAATTGAAGAACGGAAATATATCACTGTGAAATCATGTTTCTAATTTATGATTCATGAATTTTCTATGGGAAAATCTTTCCAGACCCATCTGAGTAAGAGGCAGAACTATGTATTTTACACCCTGTGTTAGGTTACAGTCAGTACTCACTGTCTTTGCCGCCAGTGTAGAAGCTCTTAACGCTGTCGTAGAGGCCGATTCGTATCGAAGCGAAGGCCATCTGTCTCTGCAGGCCGGCCACGAGGCCGTTATAAAGTGAGCGTGGCCCCTCCGTCCGCACCATGGTGCTGATGGTCCCAAACACACCCCGGTAGCGGATGTCCTTGGCAGCCTCCACAGCCGCCTTCTCCCCCTGGATCTAAACACATTACAGAAAACCCCCAGAAAGAGTGAGATGACGACTGACTGCATTACAGTGAACAGTGTAGTAAGAAAACATCACCAACATACTTTCAGAAATTTGAATGGCTTTAAATATTCTATGTTCCTGCATAGATCAGATTTTGTATATTTAAAACCACTAATATTTCACATGGAAATTATTAACTATATTAACGATTGTTTATTTGCAACACGTTGTTTGGAATCTCAATTTTTTATGATTTTAAAGCTTTCATGGCTGTAGAAGTGCATAAAATTATTCTTCTTATTATTCTTATAACACCAGGAAGCTGTAATTATGAAGAAATGAAACAAGTTTTAGCAGATTTTAGTGACTGACATGATTGATTGATCTTGACTGAAAAAGGAATGCAAATTAATTATTGAAGATATCGCAAGTGCATCACAAGGCAGACTCGCACACATATGCACACGCATACACACACACTCTTTAGCATTTTCAAACCATTAAACGTGTGTCTTTGGGAGGAAACCTTATAGAAACTCCAAACTGAAACAAACAGGCTGGAAATTGAACCCTGGATATTCTATGATGTGACACAAGCAATGTGAACACAAACCAATGTACCAGAAAAGATACACAAAATTTTGGATGCCTGTGGTCAGATGACTGACACACACACACACACACACACACACACACACACACACACAAACTTTCAGATAACATAAGGAGGGTACGTTTTCAGACCTCAGTTAAAGGAAAAGAAATAAGTCCCAGTGGAACTGAGCAGAGGCAGGAGTGGAAGGCTGGGGTACCTGAAGCCGGACTTTGGCAGTGTCCAGTGGAAAGGTGACCAGGTCAGCGATGCAGGCAGCCGTTCCTGCACTCAGCATCTTTACTCCCAGAGGAGGAGGAACATCAGATGGCTTCAGACCCACCATGATCACCTACACACACATTCACAGGAGAGAAAATGACAGATGATTAGCTCCAGATTGAGATGGACGACACTGGGAGACGTACAGCAGTTAGAAACGAGCACATGCTCATCACTGCAGAAACAGAAGGGTGGAGGTGGGGGTTAAAATATGTGAAGGCTAAGAGATTCCGACACAGATAGATAGAAAAAAAAGATGTTGTTTCATGTAAAACAGTAACCCAGTTCTTTTATAACACTGAATTCATTAAACCTTTAAAAACCTTTAAACACTATGGCAAACATAATTCTTTTTTTTTTTTTTTTTAGGTTTTTCACTGATGGTGCCACTTTGTATGATGCAATAAAAGAACCATTGTTGGTTCCCTGAAGAAGAAAGTTATCTTTGTGGCAAGTGTATAGAAGGAGTATGTGAAGAATATTGCTTTAATCTGAAGAACCTCCTCATGATATACAGGAGAACATCATATGAAGGTTCTTTAAGCTTTAAAAGGTTCTCCAAACTCATACATCTACTCTACTGCATCACTCAAAGACAACAGAGGGAGAGACTAAGTAGGACTTTAAATATTGAGAGAGCCCTGACAGTTTAAATCAATGAAATGATTGTTTTGAGTTTGACTGTTTCAAATCATGAGTGTGAAGAATAAAGTTCAATTTAAAAATTCAGGTTAGAACATTGGTGTCACTCACATAAGATTTCAATTGAATTTTTTATAAGAACATGATGATCCATAAAAAAAGAATAAAAAGAGAGTCTTACTTACTCTTTTAATCCAGCAGCCAAATATTCCTTTTAGAGAAAAGTAGTTTTAGGGCTGAGCCGACTGGGTCTGGATTCAGTGGTGATAAAGGGAGATGGAGTTTTTTCTCTCTTTATATATATGATTTTTGCAGACACTAAGAGAGGCGTTTCTTTCGAGTCATGGACGAAATCAAAGTCCACCTGCAAACACAGTTTCACACAGAGTCAATGTCCACTTTAGCACCCGCTCAGATAAACACACTTATTTCAGAATGAAATCATCCTCCTGCACACATTAAGACCATGCATTACACAGTCACAGCAGACCGCAGATTTAAAGGTCTATGGACAATAATGATACTCCACACTGATGGTCATAAAGGAAAAAGTGTTGTTAAAATAGAAACTTTGCACACTGGACCTGAATGGACCTGGTGGGATGAGCTCATGTGCTTCAGCGACAGAAAGGACTTGCACTAAACCTAAATTGGGATTAAAATGCAGCCGTGTGTCATGATGCATCAGTTTGAAGGCATCAAATCAACTGCATCCATGTTTCGGTGCTCCACACATCCACGCCCACCCTTTTTGTCTAATTTTTTAGTTTATTTTTAAGTTAAGAAAGATGAAATTATGTAGCGAAAACTCTTTCAAGACACAAAACACAGACTTTATATTTGCACTGCATTGGAACTGTACAGCACCGGATTTAATAGTATAGTGTGTACATATTTGCTCCAGTCACATGTGTGATTTTTTTTTTTAATAACCTGATTAAATTTTTCACTAAAGAGTTGAATCTGTTAAGATTTACAGTTGGGTGCAAAAGTATTTAGCCACCCCTCATTTGTTTATATTATGCTAGAGAATCACTTTGTTGATGCGAAAATCTATGGCATACTGAGTAGATTAAACCAAATAAACGAAACATAGGCTACAAAGTGTCTAAAAATACAAGGTTCTAGATAAAGCGGGTTCCAACCACTCAGCATTCAGCATTAGCAGTAAACTAATCTCCTGATCATCTGGAATCATCTGCTCCTGTTTCTTCACTGCTTCATGTCTTAAGTGAGACGCTTTGTTCTGCTGGAAGGTTCAGACGTAGATCACTGTGTGGATTAACCAACACAAAACTATCAAACTGCTCAGGTACAGAGACTGGACTGAAAATGAGAGACAACAACACTGTCCTTCAGGAAGATCTGGAGAACTGCTCCTCAACAACATATTAAAAACACAAGAAAGCCTGACTCTTTGGAAGCAGAATATGAAGAAAAGAATGGTGACTCCAGCCTTTTTTTGCACACTACTGTACATCATCAGTCTTAAAGCTGCACAGAGGTCACTGTGTGCAGTCTAATCTTTTATCCCACATCTCATGCCAGATCTTTAACTGAATGGGCCACAGTTAATAACTTCCTTTATGACTTGCTTGCGTCAGTGAAACTAACTCCAAAAGTTCAAGTTCACAGGGATCAGCACAGGGGCTCGTCCCACGTCTAAACCAATCACAGTGCAGCACTGAGGACAGCTACTCTGGTTTGGGAAATCTGATTGGTCATCGAGCCAAATTATATCCTTTTATAGAGGATGAGCTGGTATGCACCTTAAAGGAATGTGAATATTCTGTAACTGGGGTCATAATAGGTGAGATTGTTGATGTGGCTGCTTTAAACCCTTTTTTCATATTTTAAAGTTTATTATTTGATAACTAGAGGGAATATGACAAAGTGCCCAGGATTGCACAGAAAGCACAATGAAACTTAAAGTTTTCAGACCCTTTCAAGTTTTGCTCATGTTTAGGACACATCTTAAAATGGACTATGGTCAATTTTTCCTCAATATTGCATCCACAAACATTGCTCCACAATGATAAAGCTAAAACTGGTGTCTGCATTAAGAATAAAAGGATGAAATATCCCACTTATTTAAGTACTGAAACCCTTCGTTATGACCCTTTCATACAAGTGAACTCTGGTGTATCCCACTTCTCTCAGAGGTCCTTATGATGCGCCTGCAACTTAACTGAGGTCGAGCTGTGCCTAAATCAGTTTAATAGACATAATTAGGAAAGACACCTTTCTAAAACCGAGGTTCATACAGTCTCAGTGTGAAAACCAAGCCGAGACGTTGAAAGGACTGGTTGCAGACCTGCCAGACAGTATTTTGTCAAGACACTGATCTGGGTGAGGAACAAGGACTTAAGGATCCAGTAGCCTCCATCATTCTCAAATGGAAGCGATTCAGAAACACCAACAAACTTTCCAAATCTGACTTCCCTTAAAAACAGAGAAATCAGGGCCGAAGGGCAGACAGATAACCAAGAATCCATGTTCCAGAGTGCCTAGTACCTCAAGTTTGGATGAGGGTTTAAATTTTAACAAGATAAGAACCGGAAGCGTACCATCAAGAAAATGCAAGACCGGCCTGAACATCACTGGAAAAGACTGTGTGCCAAGTTCTGACAAGATCAGTGAGGGGGACTGTCAGCATCAATGTCAGCTAAGAGCATTAGCTGAATGCTATAAATGTAAATGACGAGGGTTTAGAATCCCAGACCAGTTGCCCTGACGTACCCTTGAGCAAGGTACCGTCCCCTTGAGCAAGGTACTGTCCCTATCACTGCTCCCCGGGCACTTTAAATAGCTCCCCCGTGCTGCATGGTGTGTGTGGATGAAATGCGTAGGTTTAATTTCGTGTGCAGTGCCGTGTTTCACAATGACAACAAAAAAGTCACTTTCACTTCCACTTTCAACATGGGACAGTATTAAATCTGCCAAAGTGGGCAAAATTACTACAGTTAGGAAAAGTCCAAGAATTCACAGAAGCTGCAGGCCTCTCTTACCTCTAAATGTCAGAGCTTTGAGTCCAACCATTAGGAAGACACTGGGCTGAAATGGTATCCATGGGAGTGAAACATCACTAATAAACAGAAGCAACACAAAGCCTTGACCTAACATCATTTGTCAACTTTGGGATAAAATTCAGAGTGGAATCTTTTTTAAAGATGTGGCATAAAGTCAAGCGTTAAACATGGTGAAGTGATGATGTGGGGATCTGGAAAAGCATTCATTCAACTTTCTAGCAACAATATCCGATAATGATCTGAATAACAGGCGCAGCTGGATCGTGTAGCAGGAAAGCAATAAGAAGCTTAACAGCAGCTCCACCTAAAAAAATCAATTAAGATTCAAAGTCAAAGTCCTGACCTAAAATCAACTGACAGCCTGAAAAGGGATAAACCGTCCAGTATGACTGAACTGCAATGGTTTTGTGGGGTAGAATATGACAAAATTACCCCAAAGTGGTGCAGAAGACTGATCTCCTTGGTACGAAAGAATTTGCTGCTAAAAATATCACCAAATTTTGATCTTACTTTTTTCATTTTTAGAGAATGGATGAGATAGTATTTACTTTTTCACAACCCTGTATGTAGTGGACCTAATAGTGTAGCCACAGGGTTAGGTACAAGGTTGGTACTTCTAATAAATTGCCCAATAAGGGGAGGTACAAAAATGTATAAAAATATATTGAACAAACAAAACAAAGATAGTAATATAAGGCCATATATAAACAAAAAAATATCTAGAATAAATAATAAAAATATTAATATTAATATAAAAAAACAATACAAGGAAAAAAATATACTGAGCAATGAGGGGAGCTAAAAAAAATTAAGAAAATTGAAATAAAAATGATTATAAATGTCTCTAAATGCGAGATGGTAGTAAACAAGTTGATCTTCGTCAACACCACAGTTCAGACGGAGGGCACGGAATGACGCTCTGGCTGAAGTTTGCACAGGGACAGATAAGAGATTTGCCTCACTGCATGTTTTTTTAAGAGAACAGCTACGCAGAATATGGCCACTTTGCGCAAGTCTTTGCCTGTGCAGACAGCAGTTTCAGCTGGACATTCTCACATATTTGCAAAAAAATCTGTGTTACTTACCAGAGGTCAGAGCAGACCTGGAAACCTCACCTTTGCTGAACTCAGAGCCAGAGCTCTGGTGCAGATATATTTAATCATTTTATAGATTTTTTCTTAGAAAAGGCTTACACGGCAACCGTGTCTGTATTAACTTATAGTCAAAGGCACGCAGACTCATCATTAAGTATAAAATAGTTACTGATGAGTTTAGGTAAAGGGAAGAATATACATTTTCTACATTTCCTGAATGTTTCATCTGCACTGGAAAAGATTAGAGGATACACAAACTAAGTGAGATTAAAGTACATTGGCCTGTAAATCTCCCATTTACATATCTCCCATATTTCCCATTCGTGGGATAATAAAAGATCACTCTACTAAATCAGCCAATGGCTAGAAAACTGCTCATATCCACCCTCTGGGCAGAAATGAAAGCTTCTTTGAAATAACCTGAGCTTTTGGATACCCGACTGGAGGAGAAGGTTCTAAGAGTTTTATGTTCTAAACATAAGATCCCAGCAATCACAGTCGAAGATCTGCAAAAGATGGCAGCAATTCAGGGTCACCCAGTCTCCAAAACTACAAACCAGGTACGATACTCATGTCTGCATGATACTTACTTACTTATTATTATTATTAATACTATAACAATTATTATTATTATTATTACTACATGTACATTTATATCTATTTATAATTTATTTATTTATAATTTATTATTACTATTATATTCTCTCTATGTACAAGGTAATCTTTCCGTTATATATATGTAGCTCTGTATATGGATATGTTTATATATTTTATATGTATATTTTTATATTTGTTTTTTAATATATTCTCTCTTTCTTTCTTGTCAAAGAGCCCTGTAATACCTGAATTTCCCATTGGGATAATAAAGGATTATTCTATTCTATTCCATTCTATTCTATGTCAGCAAATAATCTGAAAGGTTCACCAGAAAAAAAAATCAAAACTAATGACAAAAACGTAAGAACCTGGATGCTGCTAAATTCTGTTTTATGGTCAAAAAAAACCCCTCAAGCTGGGTTTGGTGTTAAAAGCAAAAAGATTATTCAGAAGAGACGCCCACTATCGTTGTTAAGAATGGTGGAGGATGCTTCGGAGCAATTTTGGCCTTGGGAACCTTCATAACATCAAGGACTTCATTAATCTACAACCCTTAAATCCGAATAAAAGTCGTGACAGTTTGGGCAAAAAAGTACATTTAAATTACATTTACTTTGACTTTTATGTCATTGCAGACAGTGTGAACCCAAGATACTGTATTTGATTGCTTCCAAATCAACTTCACTTGATCTGTAATTTTTTTTTTTTTTTTGTTATTTGCAAATTTTTTCCCTATTTTGTGGTTGTAGCAGATTTTAAATGAAGGAATGTCAGGACCTGTAGGAACATCAGGGAGGGAGAAGGTAATGGTTGGCTGTTCCAGCAAGACAAGAACATCTAATGGCCAGAAAAATGGCTTTAGGTCCAAAGATTCAAATTTTAACATGGCCATCTCAGTCATTTGCCTTAAAGGAAGGACCTAGGGCTAGAGATCCACAACAGAATATTTACAGCATAAAGAAAGAGAGAAAAAAAATCCTTCTGTGTAAATAATTAAAATCACTTGCTCAAACATCTGAAGCGATGAGCGTGCGACTCTGTTCTTTTTTAGCTGAGAGCTGTTTTGGGATGTAAGTCCTTGGAAAAGGTGTACAAGCCCTGCAACTGACCTCACACCACTATAAACATGAGGACACAGTGTTTTCATCAATGTGTGGGTCAAGGCTCTAACTGTGTGAGACACACATGAAGAAATACGAATGAACAGAGTACATTGTTGCAACAGGAAAGACTGAGAGACAACCAGCCCGTACGTTTTTATACCTCTGTACAGCGAGTATATGAACACCAACCAGCCACAACATTAAAACCTCTTCCTTAGAACTGTGTAGGTCCCACTCTGACCACTCAAACAACTCTGGCCTGTTGAGACAGACACCACAAGACCTCTGGGGAATTTGCAGGCCAAGTCAGCATCTTATGGCCATGGTCCACAAACACTTCCAGCAGCGTGGCAGGGGACAATATCATGCTGGAAGAGGTTGATGCCATGAGGGGATACTGATGCAATGATGGGGTTTAACAAATTCTGCAACAATGTTTATTGCAAAGTGACAGCCATATGAATGCCAGCACCCAAGATTTCCCAGCAGATCACTGTCCAGAGCATCACACGTCCTCCACAACCTTGCGTTCCTCTTGCATCCTGGCGCCATCTTTTCTCCAGATCAACACTGCACACACACTCCTCCACATGAAGTCATGAAAACATGATTGACCCCCTTCTACCATTAGTTTTTGGTCCAGTTCTGATGCTCTTATGCTTGTTGTGCGCACTATTGTCACCATAAAGAAGTCTGCATTGGCAGCTCTTTATTAGTGCCTGCAGAACCGTTTTCAGCAATTCATCCTATGGCATCATACGCTTCTTATGCAGCTATGGGGAGCACTCATGTCCTTGTAGCCTGTTCATAGGTTGTCCTTTCTTGGATGACATAAGGTAGGTACTAACCACTGCATGCCAGGAAAACCCTACTGGGCCTGCTGTTTTGATAATGCACTGACCTCGTCAACTAAAGTGGTGGTACGCTAAGGGTACAATACTCTGCAGACAAGAAGTCGTGGGTTTGTGTTTGGCTCGGTCCAGCGCCATTCCAGCCTCTTAGAAGGCCCTTACGCCCAAGTTGCTTGAGGAATCATCTCCCCATCATTAGGCAACATCCCTCTGCATAAAAGCATCTGACAAACTGTAAATGTAAAATCAGAATTTGGCACTTGTTTAAGTCAACCAGAATTTAAGACGCCTATTTTTTCCTGCTTCCAACACATCAACTTCAAGAGCATACTGCTTAATATATCTGACCCCAAGAGCCATCAGAGTTTCCTGAGGTTATTCACTTCCCCCATCAGTGGGTTTAATGAGGATTTGTAGTTTGTAAGACTGTAATACTAAGTGCACCTAAATGGTAGTACTTTCTAATTACAGGGCCAACGTAGGTGTACCTAAACATGTTGCCTTCTTATTAAAGCCTGACAACACATTTATTTACTGACCTCTGGTGGCTGAATGATTTCATTCCACTTCTGAATATTACCGTTATTACATGAGTGAGAAAAGGAAGAGTGCACTTGAAATGTTGCAGAGAAATTGACAGAATGAATAAATGCATCCAAATACACATTTACTCACTCTGTCACTCATTTTCTTAGCCGCCTGTCCTGATCAGGGGTACGGGGGGTGCTGGAGCCAATCCCAGTTCTTTCAGGGCGAGAGGCAGGGACACCCTGGATAGGTTGACAGTCCATCGCAAGGCAAACACAGACAAACAAACTCTCTCACACTCACTCTCACACCCAGGGAGTGATTCAGCATCTCCAATCCACCTGTGCACGTTTTTGGATGGACCACCAACTGGGAGTCAAACCCAGGACCTTCCTGCTCTGAGGCAGCAGCGCTACCCACCGCCTCCAAGGACACGAAAGAGTTCAAAACAAAAAAGTCTGATGCTGTTTTGATATGTAGCACAGGATACCTTTTGTTCTTTTAATTATTTTTGGGTAAATCATTTTTACAGTACACTTAAAACCATCCACAGAGGAACTAAAAAAACAGCAGCATAAAAACAGTCAAATCAAAACCTGTTTAAAAAGAATTACTTTAGAGTGGACAGCCATGCCACATGCCCGTGAAGGGTAAGGAGAGAAATTAAGAAAGAAAGAAAATTTGTAAACCTTTATTCTCTAAAGAGAAGGTGGTGTGTTGTGTATCGGACGCCACTGTCGCCTCGTACAGTTTAAATGCAGACTACCTGATCTGTACCAACTACATGAAGTCTATTAGGCCCCTATTGTAAAGTATATTCTCTTCATGGCAAAAAAGGAAACTCAAAGTGCAGGTGCCAGTGACACAGAAAGAAAGAGAGAGAGAGAGAGAGAGAGAGAGAGAGAGAGAGAGAGGGAGGAAGATAGGGTGTGAGTCCCAGATGACATCCTATTTGACATATATTACACCGTATATATTAAGCTAAATTTTGCCCTGTAACTAGTGCACTATTTGTCAAATAAAGAGATGCAACAGCAGAAGGTGGACTAAGAGGTTGCTAAAGATGTTTGTTCATGAGTTTTTGTCATAGCGTTTTCCCCACTGGAGCCGTTCGAACTGGGTCAGCCTTTCTAACTCTCCACGGGGAATTTATAGTCCTCGTTCTTCACTCACAGCATCCCTCCAGGACCCGCCCGGTCTCCACCGGTCTTGTGTATCCTACATTCAAGATCTGTGATATTGTTCCGTCAGAGGAATACGCCAGCTCAGAAATGCTTACATGGCCAAAAGTATTTGGATTTGCATAACGTTAACCAAACCCAAGAAGCTTGCATTCACAGTGACCGTAGCACTTTTTTGGGGGAAAAAAAAAAAAATTTCCTCCAACTGTTCAAGTTTCAAAGAAAAAGACGGGTCACTCCCTGACTAGACAGTATAAGTGTGGACACAGCACTAGTATACACAATCTACCTGCATCACATACTGTTATTTGTCAACATTACTCCATATAAAGTACAACAAGCGCACTGTAGCATATAACATGTGGGTCGGTCCATTCAGTCTTTCCGTGGGTAAAAAGATCCCATCTGTTTAGTTTACAAGTGAGAATCATTCAGTGTCCTCCTACAGACCCAGATTCTTCAGGGTGAATTCACATTAGAGAAAATACACAGGCAGTAGCCGCTTCTTATCATTCCAAAATATCCAGTGTTAGAGAAATATATGGACTTTGAAACTGAGGCCAAGGAAGTGCTAGTTGAGATGAGATGAGCGAGGATGAGATGAAACGTGTGGGTGTAAATATGTCGATTCTGCCTTTTTGGATTGGATGTAATCAGTTAACAGTACAGGCAGCTTACGATGGACATAAACTGCAGAAGTTTAAAAAACCTTGAGTCCCATGGCATGTTTTTATCCCGACAGGGAGATTTCATAGTCACTCACTGAGATGTTTGCCTGGCCCACTTTACGCACGTTCTTGCCGTTGGTGATGCGAGCCGCAATGTCTACAGGCTTCTCAAAGTACTGTACCAGGGCTTGCTCAGTGAGCACAGAAGCCAAGAACTGCTCAAAGGTGATGGCCCAGTCTTTATCGATGCTGGTGCTGTGGGGAAGCCCACCTGCACCGTGGGGCCCACCTCCAGCATGAGTTCCAGCTCTGCCATGGGACCCACTGTTGCGCACCAGCACTGTATCTTCTGCTATATCTTCACACTGCAGCTTATCATCCATCTCATGAGAGCCGGCACTTAGCACAGAGTAGGAGGACATGGACGTGTCGTCTTTCGTCTCGTCGTCCGAGATGAGCATGGCGGATGACGTGCCGTTGTCTTTGGGTGAGGAGTCCTCCAGCTTAATGTCTTCCATGGGCCCGGTGATGCAGCTGGAGTTGAGCTCCCCTTCAGCTGCACCATCAGGCCTCGAGCCGGAGAGCTTGCACTGCTCGTCAGTGGAGGTGTGGAGAGAGTCTCCATGAGCGCTCTGCTGCTTCCTCCTGTGCATCATGGGTCGGTCCTCCTCCTCTTCATCATTGTCGTCTTCACCCTCCTTTCTGGAAGGAATGCAGAAGAGCTTTCCAACCTCACCCATCTCTAGCAGCAGGCTGGTGACAGTGGCTGTGGCGTGATAGAGCTCCTGCTCATTGGGGTCCTCACTGAACATGTTGTAGAGCGTCTTACACAACTCTATGAACTGACCCTGAAGGAAGGAGAGAGAGAGAGAGAGAGAGAAAGAGAGAGAGAGAGAGAGAGAGAGACACACACAATTCACAGACACAAGTTATTTCTTTATATGTATTGATTAAAACTGTATAAAAACACTGCTGAATATATAAAACTGCCCCACTGGTGGAACATATGTACCTGGTTGAGTTTTGGAAGGTTCTTCATGTTCTCAGGTTTGGATTTGGTCTCCTGGTTCCACAGCCGTAGGTAAGTACGGTAGTCTGGCGTGTGCATTTTCTTAACTGCCACCAAGAAAAAGACGGAGAAAACCAAGTCAAGCCCAGAGCAGCATTTTACAACTCAAACCGTGAACTCAGCAAGCTTATATTACTTCTCCATAACGCTGCCACGTTCAGGATATTTCAAAGTCCATAAAGATGATAAATCACCTGCTTCCTAAGAGTGGATTAAATGTGAAGAATGGATAAAGACACTGCATATATGATTCAGTTGCTGAAGTTAAAGTTTAATCTCTTATGTGGGCTCTGTGGACAAAAATGAGGATTTAATGGGATTAAACAAATAGAAAGATACAGCAGATGGATGCTATAGAGCAGGGCTGAGCAAGAGAAGGTCCTGCAGATGCCTTTATTTTACAGGCAGCTCAATATTATGGTGAATCAACTGCCGGAGTGCTCAGTCCTACAGAGGCCTGCTGACTCCGAAGCCTATGAATATTCTATCCATCCATTCATTATCTTAACCACTCCTGAAAAGGGTTGCGGTGTTCAGCTTTCAGAGGACAAAAGTCTGAAAACCCCCCTGGACAGCTCATCAGTCCATCACAGAGCCTGTTATTGCAAGCTGTGCAGGTTTGATTCATTAAAATGATTTATAAAGATTTTTCTAAGGGATTAAAAGCAATTAACAACACTAGTCTGGATTGTGCAAAGCATTTTGCAGAGTCAGCCACAAGGGGGCACTATTAACCCCAATCAAACAGGAGGGCAAACAAGCACTGAACCAAACTTCCTTTCTGGTTATTCTCTCTCTCTCTGATGTGTGTGTGTGTGTGTGTGTGTGTGTGTGTGTGTGTGTGTGTGTGTGTGTGTGTGTGTGTGTGTGTGTGTGTGTGTGCACATGCATACAGGTTTTCAAGTTAAAGGTTTGTGTATTTCTTACCTTTTTCATTCTTGAAAGTGACCCTAACAAAGCCATCATCTTTCTCACTTTTGCCCTTGTGGTCAAGGCCTGCAATGTCAGAGAAGACACAGATCAACAGACAGACAGACAACAGACAATAGACAGTCCTGATTATACATTTTAGAATGAGAGAAATAAGGCTACCTTCCTGAAAATAATCTGTTAAAGAACATCAATTAAGATGATCCAAACCTGTAACTTTACAGGAGAAGGAGAAAACACCGAACTCTTCTAAAAGCAATAGCTCATCTGGACACGTACCGCATATTGAACTATAGCGTTGTAAGTGCAGTCTGCAGCATGTAGGCCTACCGTGGGACGTCTCAGGGGTGATGTCCTCAAAGAAGTACTGCGTGGCCTCAAAAGCAGAATCCGGCTCATCCTGTTCATGATGCAGCTCTGAAACAGCGAGAGAGAGATGAGCAAGATATGTATATAATGTACTTCATTGCTGTACTGAATACTTACACTCCTGCTCATTACTTATAATTACACAATTATAAGTAATCGGATTATTACTTATAACTATTAAATAAAATTAAATAATTACACTGGGTGTACTTTTTCTTTGCTCAGCATAGTTCTGGCGTGCGTTCTGTTTAGCTTCTGTAACCGATGAGAATAGAAAGGAATGCTTAGGTGGGGATGACAAACATTTACAGGAGGTCCTGAATGATAACAGATATAACTAATAATTATAATCAGCATTTCAGGGGCTTAACCAAGGAAGAAAACTCTTTCTGCACTGAACGCTTCATCCAGTCATGCAGTGAGCGTGCTGACACTGCGAGTCTTCAGAAAGAGAGAGCGAGCACAAGAGAGACAAAGATAAAGGGAGACCGAGACGAGGAGGAATGACAGTTGCTCCACTTAACCAACCAAGGGGGAAAGAAAAGATGAGAAAAAAAGACCAGCCTCACTCAGTCTCATTTCTGCTTTGTGGAGCAAATGGGCACAAGCAGAGGCAGGAAGCTAAAACCCAGCCGCGAGCCACACACCAGCAAGCAGGAACACAAAGTGCTCGGCTGAAACACGCATCCAGAACACACTTACCTGGAAGAACGTGCATCTTATAGAGGAGCTTTAGTTTCTCAGTCAGGTCGCCGTGGCACAGGACACCTAGAAGACGAGGTGACAGTGTGAATCGTTGTAGCTGCTCGATTGAGCATGAAGAGAGTCTGCTGCACTGTTTGTGTCTGCTGCACTGATTGCTCTTTCCGTACATTTACACCAGCGGGGCAGTGTCGGCCGAGTTTTTGTGGACTAGGTTGGGGAAAGCTTGTGGTTTCAAGTCCCAGACCAATAAGTTGCCCTGAGGTACAGGGCGAACAAGGTACTGTCCCAAACATTTACATTTACGGCATTTAGCAGACGCTCTTATCCAGAGTGACTTCCATGTCCTAATTACAGGGACAGTCCCCCTGGAGCAACTCAGGGTTAAGGGTCTTGCTCAGGGACCCAGTAGTGGTAGTGCCATTGGCAAGTATCCTACCACTAGACCACCACCACCCAACACTGCTCCCCGGGTGCTGGATATGTCAGTGATGGGTTAATAATAATAATAATAATAATAATAATCCTTTATTTATAATCCCACGAATGGGAAATTTGCTCTCTGCATTTCACCCATACACACATGTGCAGCAGTGGGCTGCTATTGAAAGCGCCCGGGGAGCAGTTATGGGGACGGCACCTTGCTCAAGGGTACCTCAGGGCAACCTACTGGGAAGGGGTTCGAACCCCCGATCCTCCGATCATGTGGCTGACTCCCTAACCACTAGGCCACCGCTGCCCCAACATGCAGAGAAAACATGCCAAATCAATCTACATTACTGGTTAAGCTTCAACATGTCCTGGATGACTGACACCCTGATATGAACAAGTTTGAAGAAAGCATGTAGAATACACCACAATAAAGTGAAAGTGAAGGGAAAGTGAATAACTGCTGTTGTAAAACACATCACAGCACGCAGTGAGACGCAACCAAAGGCAACCTCTTCTTTTCATCTATACGCCGTGCAGCAGGGGCGACTATTATAAGCGTCCGGGGTGCAGTGATGGGGACGATATCTTGTTCAAGGGTAACTCGGGGCAGAGCTATTGGTTTGGGATTAGAACCCACAACCTTCCGACCCTGGGGCCGACTCCCCAGTAACAGTGGCACTTGTGAAGGGATGGGATATATTAAGCTAAAAGTGAACAGTCAGTTCTTGACTTTAATGTGTTTGAAGCAGGAAAACCAGGCAAGTGCGAGGATCTGAGTGACTTTGATGAATCTTTCTGGTGGTACGAGGACAACCTACTCAATAGTAGGCACGTGGCTTTGATGTCATGGCTGATCAGTGTAGGTTACTTATCATTTAATCTCAAGCCTAAGAAACTTGAAATTACAGATTTTACATCTCACGTGTATTTCCCTTTTACAAAAAGTATGTGATTCTACATGTGTGCACCCACAAACTCACTCACTCACTCACCCAGACCAGCGATGAACTCTCGGAAGTTGATGAGTGAGTCAGCGTTCTGGTCAAGCAGGCGGAAGAAGCGCAGGGCCAGGCTGTCGGTGTGGGTGCCGCTGGCCCATGGAAACAGCACGGTAAACAGGCCCTTGAACTGCTCCAGGTCCATGCGGTACTGCTCCAGGTAGGGCAGGCTGGGGTCGTGGCGGTCCATTGGGTTACTGGTGCCCCCCCAGTAACAGCTTGTCAGGTGCTCAGCCTGAGAAAGAAACAGAGGAAGAGGAAATTTAAAAAAGAGGTTTAACCAAGAACTACCTTCAATTAACTAAGGATTAGACCAAATGCAAATTTAAAATGGTTTTAAATAGTGAGACTTCTATTACAAAAAAAACCTTTATCTGCAGTGCATAAACTAATTAAGCTGAAATTTTAATTAGCTAAAGCTCACATAGGTTTAAAACTTTCTAAAACTTCGGCTGCTTGACTATTTTTATCATGACAGCTTACCCACCATATTAACTACACACTAACCAGACGGATCCAGTTGTTTAGCCATGTGGAAAACTGACGGGTGTTGAGCAAGGGGAGAATTTTCTTGTGGTTAAAATTAAGAACAAATGGAAATTCTCCACTAAAAACCTGACAAATTACTCTAAATCAAACCCAAGACTTGAGACTCAGCATGGACTCAGACCCCTGAGAGTAGAGGCCTGGTGACTGATGGTTCACACTTTCGTTTATACATGGTTGACATGTGCTGAGAATAAAACCAACAAAGTGAATGCACTGTTAAATGAAAAAAAAGACCCTGGAGCATAAAACCTCAGTACTTATCAGTGCACTGCAGCCTGTATGCTCTCTGTAAACTATTAGCCCACAGTCCATCATTCCTAGTTACTGCTTGATAACAGGCTTCTCCATTGTCCCAGGCTCTGGAGCAACAGCAGCAGTATTTTGTGAAGTTAAGTGGGCTTATGAAGGCATAAATCGCAGTGCGGGAGAAAGCCAGAGGGGAGCTGTAAGCGCCTCAGTGGCTTGGGACTGGGTGTGTGGCAGCTAATGGCCAGTGATGTAGAGGAGGGGAAGGCAAGGGTGGAGAGCAGAGTCAAACTGTCTCACTCAACGTTAATAAAGGCCATGCCCCTGAGGGAGTCGCTTCAGCTCCTACATGATGGACAGCATCTCCCACACATGTGCAAGCTGCTACTGATTGACTTATTCATGATACATGATTCTGTTCGTCCACATAAATGTGATTCAGACCAGAACACCTTCTTCCATTGCTCCTAGTGGTAGGCTAGACCAAAGACAGGGTCAGCATGGGTGCCCTGTCTGGTCTGCAGTTACAGAGCCTCACTCATAACAAGCCTTGATACACTATGAGCTTCTCTTCACCAGATGTGAAGCTTGTTATGGGACCAGCTCCTTTCAGGATTCTTTTGAACTTGGTACCATCTGGCAAACCAGCCTGCATTTGCTCGGAGCAGAAGTTCTATAATGAAGGATTTGTCATCCATGGAGGACAGGCTACACAACAGAAGCTGGCAAGGAGAAGGATCTGCATGCTAATGTAATAAAAGTTCTCTCTCTCTCTGGAGAAACCAATCATTTTTGGTTCCAGCTGGGAACCAACTTTTCATCTTCCAGTTATCTTAGATTTCAGGTCTCTGGACCAGTTTATTTTGGGTTGGAAATGCTCAGAATGGTTCAAAAACCAGAACCAGAAAAGAATGACACAAGAAAGTCTCTTTTTATTTAAAAGTGGACGCTCAGGTTTTAATCTGGTTGATGTCATTAAGTCTTTAAGAGAACACTAGCTTCATAGGTCTATGAAGGGGCAGACGTGGCCTAGTGTTTAAGGAGTTGGCCCCAGAATCATCCCAGGATCACCAGACCAGTAGGCTACCCTGAGGTACCCTTGAACAAGGTACCGTCCCCATCACTGCTCCCCGGGTGATTTAAGTAGATGCCCGCTGAGGTTGAATTTCGTTGTGTCTCACTGTGTGCTGTGTTTCACAATGACAAGAATAGCCTCTTTCAAAGGTTCAGTGGAAAACTAAAGATGCAAACTGACCGACTACATTTATCTTTGGGGTCACACTGCAAATGTGATTCTTTGGTGAACTAATCTCTACTGATTTTGAAGGACCTTGCTGTGACTTACCTTGAAGAGAGAGTAAAGCTCCTCCAGCTCGTCAATGCTGAAAGCCGTCTCGGTTACAATAGTGCGAACCTTCATTAGAAATAAAAGAAGGAGAGAATGTGTCTGAAGAAAATAAACAAGAAGATTTTATACGTCTAGAACAGTGCCATTTCGAATTCGCCAGCATATAGAAAAATATATAACATGACCGTGCAAGATCATGCAAGGCTAACTATAGAGATCATAACTATTATTTGGATTTGTATAAACAGTCACAAGAGTCAGAGTCTTGATGTTTGTGCCTGATGGCAAATGGGAGAACCACATTTCCTGCGGGAATCCACACACAGCTGACTGTGTGTGTCTAGTAGCAGCTTCATGATCATGTGCTTGGAGACAAAAGAGGAACACAATTGTATGTGTATGGAGTCTTTTCTTCACCCTGAATCACTGACCTCAGCTGACACAGAAATGCCTCAATGCGCTATTTAATTAAAAGCTTTTCACTTCGGAGGGTTGGAGATTAACCAAGGATTCCAAGGGCGCCACCAGCATAACGGTATTTGAGAAGAAGAATGTCCTTGGATGCTTTAGGAGCAGGACAAAAACCCTTTTTAAGGTTATGCTCAAATTCACATGCCAGTTAGCACTTTGGGTTAAAATATGAAAGGACGGGTCATTACCACGTTCCGTTTAGTGGTGTCCTCGATGGTCTGGATGACCCTGAGTCTCTGTTTGAAGCGCATTTGTTCGATCACATCTGCTCGGATGAAGCCAAATTTCTGCAAATGTCAAATAGTTTTGGAGAGGGAGGGAGGGAGGGAGAGAGAGAGAGAGAGAGCGTGAGGGAGAGATCGATGAGAGAGCGCGCGTGATAGTGAGTCAGCTATGAAGCAAATCATCCTCAAACAACACAAATATGCACCATAAACAGCTGCTCACCTCATAGGAGCTGCGGACGAGTTTAAAGATGTCCACCTCTGGGTGAGGCTCTCCATCGTCTGTGAGGAGCGAGTGGAGATGCGGGATTGGCGGCAGGGTGCTGTCCTTATTAGTCACGCTGTCCAGATACCTACACACACACACACACACACACACACACTCAACTGTAGACTTTTAATTTCTTCCCTTTTGCCTTCAACAAACTACTGACTGCTGTCCTTCTTTCTATTGTGGAGAAAAAAAACGACCAGAGTTTTCACTTTGACAAAATGAATCTTCCCCCAATTGTGGTAGATAAGCCAAAGAATCTTTGGTGTCTGAAGTTTCTTTAATGACTTTTGCAGCAGAGCTCCAAGGCTCTTGTAGCCAACAAGTAATGGAAGTTTAAATCCCTTCTATTAACACTGTAAATTGCATCCTTACATCACCTCTTGCCTCGAACTGTGCTGAGTTGTTAAATAATCTCCAGCAGACTTTATGTGGTTTCTGAGACTGTGTGACTTGACTGTGAACAGTACTTGCAGAAATTGCGAAGCCAGAAATGTGACTATACTTGCTTCCACTTTTAGATGCTGTGGTTCAAGTGTAAAGATAACAGTACGGTCTGATGCATGTGCAGTTTACACAGTAATAACTGATAACAAGAGCAAAACTTCAGACACCATCCTGGTACATCTGAGTTTTATGGTTTAATCTGTAACATCAGACGTAGTTGACCTCTCTCTGACCTGCCCAGCACGGTCATGGCCTCTCCATCATCCTTGCAGTTGAGCAGCTGGTGAATATTGGCGTCCAGGACAGACAACGCTAGCTGGAAGATGAGCTTGATGCCCTCGTAGAAGAAGCAGTCTACCACCACCACAGCACTTTCAAAGGGCATGACGGACAGGAAGAGCGTGAGGAACCAGGACAGAGAGATGGTGGAGATCACACCAAGCTCCTGCATGCAGTCATACAGCTGAGGCACGTAGACACGGGCAAGATCCTCGAACACACCTTGATCTACTAATGCACCTGAGAGGAGAACACACGTATGCAGAGAATTCAGCACAGATCCGCATTAAAAGCAGTGCTATGCAAAAATCGCCACTTTTATTAATTCAGTCAAAAAACAAGACAGGTTTAGAAAAAAAATGTTTTGGTGTATAGTGTGCCTGTGTTTCAGCTTCTGTTCTTTTCAGGAGGCTTATTTTCTGTTTTGCTGCTGAAACCCCTGCAGGGATTTTCCAGGCTTTGTGTAAACACCTCCAAAGTTCAATCCTACTGCTTTGCACAATCCATGATAATCACAATTTCAAAAGTTCATAAAAGATCACTCTAACCCTCAAATGTCCAGTTTAGGTGATCTAAAGCAGAAGTCTTTTGTTTGTTTGCTTGCTTTTTTCCCCCCATCTTCTCTCTCCGTAACTTCTGGAACACTTACAAATTCTTTCAGAACCAAAATGTTAAGTTATCTTCTCAGTGAAAGGATGGACAGAAACAGTTATGGATTTTTTCACAAACAGATTGCTTTATTTTTCTCCTCTCGAGCCTAAGAATCAAAGCCTTTAGTGCTGTGTTGTGAGACAGTTTGGGGGTCGAACATGCCTTACAAAGTTGTAAAGATTTCCATTTTATTTCTCAAACTTTTAGATTTTTTTTAAACTCCAGACTGAAAAAGTCCTGCTTCGCCAAGTTACTTTGACTCTCCCTTCTTTCGGCTTGAAAATCTTCTGCTCTTTTCACAGATCTCTGCTTCAGCCATTTTTGATGCACACAAAATGTGGGGCAGCTGAGGTGTGTGTGGGTATTGTAGACGTGTGTGTCTGTGAAAAAGGACGTAGATCTACCTTACTGAGTTTAAGACTGGAAGGATGGGAGAGTTAAAGTGGTAGCCGAGGGATCATCTTAGTATCATGTCTTGCTGTATGCGAATGTATTTTTGAGTTAATATGTTTTCTTCCTATTTCTTCAATAAAGGACAAATGAATAATTGTGTGCTTCATAGCCATACTGTCTTTTTAAAAATTTTTTTATATGAATGTGATCACTGACCAACGACTCTGGTGTTGTAGTAGTCTGGCAGCATCCTCTCACACAGGGCCACCAGCAGCCAGAAGGCCTCCTCCTCTTTAGCATAAAGCAGCAACACTGATGTCACGATGTTCATCGCCTGGTCGGAGAAAACATAAAACTGTCAGAACACGGTCTACTGCACCAGAAATATCCCATATCTTCACTGTTTTTCTGTTTTTGCTTTGCATGTGCTTAATTTTAGACTAGGTTGGGGTCTGCCTGTGGTTTGGTGCAGTGTGTGCAGAAAGTGCATGTGATGTTTGCAGCTTAAAGCAGTCAGTGTTACACTGATGGAAGGTGTGCTGCATGTTGGTTTGAAAGAGCGTAATTGTGGTTGGTCGTACCTGTTGCTGTAGTGTGTGTGTGTGTGTGTGTGTGTGTGTGTGTGTGTGTGTTATAGGTCTGCATATGGCTCTAATCAATAGTGGAGGAAAGTGCATGTGCTTGTTTTAATTCTCTATTTTTTTTCCTCATAGATTGTTTGGAAAAAATGTCTTCGAAGCAAGCATGGACATTATTTAGTAGAAGGGGATTCCTTAGCAAAATAAACCACAATGAAATGCATACTCTGTATTTAACCCAAAACACACCATGTAGCAAATCCAGCCCCATGGAGCAGTGATGGGGACGATACCTTTCTCAAGGGTACCTCAGGGCAACCTACTGGTCTGGGATTCGAACCCATGGCCTTCTGGCCCTGGGGCCAACTCCCTAACCACTAGATCACAAGATCCTAAAGGCGTAGCCCAGCATGGCACACAGTGAACTACAACAAAATGCTTTCTCTGCATTTAACCCAAGCATATGCAAAGCCCAGGAAGCAGTGATGGGGATGGTATCTTGCTCAAGGGTACCACAGCTAAACCTACTGGGCTGGGACTCAAAACCATGATCTTCTGATCATGGGGCCTAGTCCATAATCACCAAGTCACGGCTGCCCTGTTGCAAAAAGAAACCCGTATATAGTATAAACGCACATATTGGATGTTGCTATGTGCATTTGCAATATACACTCTACGTGCTGACGACAGTGGGCTTTGTGCAAGTATGTTCACCTGGCAGTATCCAATGTTGGGGTTGCGGAAGGCGTATGCAGTCAGGACTCTCCTGAGTGCAGCGATACCCATCTCATTTTGAAAGGCCGGGTGCTCCGGGAGCGAGCGGTGAAGGTCCCGTTCGATCTCCTCTGTAGCCAGATTATACTTCCCCATGGACTTCTCCACTAAATCCTCATAATAACCCGGATGAGTGGCCATCTCGTTAATCGCCCCTATTCATAGTCAAACACACACACAGAGTTTGAGCTTTGCAGCAGTTTCAGAAGAGGTAAACAGGAAATGGTTTGAAAACACAGAGGTGTGTGTGCTTGTATGTGTGCTCCTGAGACCGTGTGGAGAAATTAGGCTAACAGGTGGGTGTGCTCGTGCATGCAGCTGTGTCCATACATAGAATTAGCCTAAACAAGCGTGTAAAAGCTGATAAAACACAGCGCTCACTTCCTCCCTCGCAACACTGTATATATGCACTGAATATATTTGTTTTAAAGAACCGCACCAGAAAAAAAAGGAACATAAGCCAACTAAGCACAGATCTAACGGTAGTTCATCTTTTCAGTGTTTGAGGAACAAAGTTACAGAAACGAAGGAAACCCAACCAATAAGCAGTGTGGACACTGGAAGCCTAATTCATATACGCTTAACTATTGTTTTAGTTTAGAAACACATTTTGGTTTCTTATTCGGTTTATGTTATGTTCAGTGTTGTACACAGGCTATTAACAATTAACAACACTGGACATGAGAAAAAACTGTGTTCCGTTTTTGGTGCTTGATGGTACCGGCGCTCAGGAGGAGGTTCTGTGTCTGGTTCCCAGTCGGGTTGGCCTGGTTCAATCCTGTGTGGAGTTTGCAAGTTCACCCCACTGGGTGCTCAGGTTTCCCCCAAGCTATTTATTTAAGATTTGTAGTTCTCATCTTCCAGGCCTTAGAGAATTAGTGCAAATGCAAGTGTGCGAGCCCCAGTAATAAAACACACTCATTCATGATGTACACGCTCAGATAATCTTGTAATCTTGCCGAGTGGAAATATTTTTGGCCCAACCGTATTAATGAAACAAGATGATATTTCTGTGCTCACACACACACACGCACTAGTGAATTTGTCCTCTGCATTTAACCCTTCCTTCACCAGCAGTGAACACACACACACGCGCGCGCGCACACACACGCCAACACACGCACGTTTTAACCATATTATGGAAAGTAGGAAAGTGTTGCTCCTTCTTGCTCACATCTTGTCCTACTGGTCCAGGGGATTGAACTGGGAACAGTTATAAGCCTTCATCTCTAAACAGCAGGCCGCTGCTGCCCCATGCTATACACGTTTCTTATACTATGAATATGCTCGTAGTTAAATATGAGTGTGTGTTTATGAAAGCTACCTGCACGGACACGCAAAATTTGGGCACCCCTGGTCCAATGACCTGTTTTGCTGATTTTATATATGTATATTTTAATACCCGGCTACTGTTTACTTGTTGAATCTGACATTTTAAGGGCGAAGCTTGTACAAAAGTAAGCGCACATTTTGTGTTCACGTTATTTCCAGCCTTTTAAACATTGAAATTAAATAGAAATTGAGCAGCATTATAGAAAAACGTCAAATTCAAGGAGGTCCTACATACTTCTTTTCACTTTCAAAACATGCCGTTTGACAAGGGTGCTCCAACTTTTGCACACAATAATGTGTGTGTGTGTGTGTGTGTGTGTGTGTGTTGGTTTCTCACCAGAGAACAGCAACCACAGTTCTCCTCTCATGTTCTCCGGGATGCCCTTGAGCACCAGCTCTTTGGTTTTCTCTGTGCGATACATACACACGCCCTGCCCGAACTCCGCAAAGTGATTCTTCCAGGCCTGCTCCTTCAAAAACTCCTTAGCCTGAACACACAGCAGCACATACACTCTCAGTCACAGTTAGAAATGCACTCTTTCATGTTCCTGTAATCCTCCAAACCAGTCTTGCTTTCTAGGTCTGCTGTTAGACTAGATTTTTTCTTTTCGTCCCCATATGAGGACAAAATTCTACTTAACACCCCCAGCACCATCACAACAACGCCTACAATGCACTCATTAACATTTCAACAATAAATATGATATCAAAAGTGGAAAATCATTCTTCTGTCCAGGTTACTGTAAACCCTGTGTTCACACACTGAAAATCATGTGATGCATTTATTAAAAGTAAAGCCGGTGAAGCTTATTTTGTCCAAGAACATGATGCGGGAGACCATACAGGATATTAAGTAAAAATTAACCATCATTTAAAACAAACCAAAATCTTGTGGGATGAGAATCATTAAAAAAAAACTAACAAAAACACCCAGAGTGAGAAAGTGTTTTAATGGCATATGAATTAGAATCAGAAAAACTTTACTGATTCAGAGGGAAATGGTTTGAGTGCCAGTTAAGTGGCTCAGATGATGAAATAACATGGTATCATGAAATACCTCTCAATGTAGAGTGTGAGTTGTAAGCATTATTTATTCGTTACGGTGGTGAGACACATGACTGCGTACCAGTTTGGGGTTGAACTCCTCGGGGGAACGGCGGCGATACATGGTCATTAGGGCCTGTGACGCCGTGGGAACGCTGTTGTCATTGAGGTTAAACTGACGCTCGCTTTCACCCTCGGAGCCCAGACTGCTGCGCTGAGGACTGCAGGAGAGCAGACTTCCTTGCTGGGAGTACACCTGGACACACACACACGCACGCTCAGTGTTCTTTATCTGTGTGGACATCCCATTTCCTCACATCCTACAGTAGTTGAATAATACGATCCTTAAATGAGCCTAAATTGTACTTGTTAAAAATTCTTCTAGTCTCCTAGTGATTCTACGAGCATAAAAAGATGTCCTCATTAAAAGATACATACATACATATCTTCAGGCACACACAAAATTCTCTTTTTTACAGAAACACAAAGGCAGCCAATGAAAGTGAAAGTGACTATTCTTGGCACTGTGAAACGCAGCACAGCACAACACAACACAACGAAATTCAACCTCTGCGTTTCACCCACACACACACACGTGCAGCAGGGGGCAGCTATTGAAAGCGTCCATGGAGCATTGATAGGGATGGTACCTTGTTCAAGGGTACCTCAGGGCAAACTACTGGTGAGGGAATCGAACCCACAAAAGGCAACTTCCTAACCACTAGGCCACCGCTGCCTAATGCTAATGAACATCTGATATCTGCAAACTGTTATAACATTTAAAACCAAAAGCAAAAATGCTTTTTCTCAAAATAGGCTCAATACTTTATATTTTATTGCGTGTTTTGCTACCAGTTGAACTTTTCAGACTGATTCTAAGCAACCAGATGGAGACCGAGCAGAAAAGGGAGCTGGCAAATGATGGTGTCCAACCTCATCATCAGAGCTGTTGAGGCTGCCTGTGATCTCCCTTTCGAAGTAAATCTTGGAGGAAGTCTGCTGCAGGAAGTCAGAGATTCTCTGCACCAAGAAGTCTCGGTCTTTCAGGTTGGCGAAAAGGAAGGTCATTCGGTTTTTGGTGCTGATGGACAGGGGGCTGGGCAGGACGTTGGAGCTGTCTGCTTTCTCCACGATGGTCACCTGGAGGACATGGCACATGAAAGAGTTTGTTCATTTTTTTACAGCTACAAAGTGAAGGTCGAGAACAGTGAGCAAGACAGCCAGCATGTCATGAACTAATAAAAATGAAGCTAGAATGTATTAGTAGTATGCGTAGCAGTAAAAAGAATAAAAAAGCTCTAAGATGATTTCGCCATGGTTACCCAGTTAGTTATAGTCGAAGGCTACGGTTTGCAGAATTATAGTGAAAATAAAATCTTCGACATAGATCCCACCACTCCTGTAAGGAATGGGAGTCACCCACATATTATAAGGGCTTTCTGACGCCTGCAATTTATATACAATATACAATATATATATATATATATACACAATAAACAATATTAATCATAATTAAAACATGATAAGAGCTGCAGTGTGTAGGGTTTCAAACATTTCACCAAAGGCTCAGCCTATCAGATTTAAGATCCGGAACTATCTTCTCTTTATAAGGACCGCTCAACTTTAAAATGTGCAGTTTGCCAGCAGTCAGGGTGAATAATTTCCCATTTTTTAAGACGTGGACAGAACACCCAGTTAGCCGACAGCTGGATGCTGGCGAACACTAACAAACTGTAAGAGAGTCTGACAGCTCACTACATCAGCCTTTTATACTGTCACAGCATCCAGCACGGTTTTCATCAATGTCCACCTGCACAAACACACGCACGCCAGAAATGTGACACTTCCATTAATAAATCTGCAGCTAGTCAAAGTGGCCATTATTAAGGGGACACCCTATCCATGCCTGGCAAGTATCGGATCAAAGGGAAGGAAGGGTAATCTTGGCAGTGTTATGTTCGAGTCAGTGTTCTATTTTGTAAAGGTTATTATCTGCAGGCTCCCATTGGAGGAGACATCTGCTGGCTATGGTGTTATGAAGCAGCTAATGAAACTGACATGCGCTTCATAAAGGTGACAAGCTGCTACAGCAGTCTGTACTCGCAGCACTGCTGTCCAATATAAGCCCAACAGCATCCGTGAGTTATTTCCTCTGACAGCTTTGGTTTCAGCACAAAAATCAATTTTCACCTTCATATGTATGTCTTGACAAATAATTGTCTAAACACGTTATAAATGGCCCATGGCCTATATTTTCCTTTAATTCTATTTTTCTCCTTTTTATCTTTCAAAAGACATGTTTCTGTTTAACAAGTGTTTGCTGTGAGTGGTCCAGGTGGCGGTGGTCCAGTGGTAGGATACTTGCCTATGGACCTATGGCTCAAGAGGTCGTCCTGATGTTCAATCCCTTCCAGCACTACTTCACCACTGTCCTGAGCAAGACTTAACCCTGAGTGTTCCAGGGGACTGTCCTGTAACTGTGACATGGAAGTCGCCCTGGATAGCAGCATCTGCAAACGTAAATGTAAATGTAAATGCTGTTTCTCTGCACTGTAGCTGCCTTTCTTTCTTTCCTTCTTTCTCCTTCCTGCAGCTCCTCTTGCCACAGTACATCATCTGTTTTCATTTCATCCAGTTCTCTGCGTCTTCCTCTTACACACTATCCACCACAGAGGATCATCCTGCTCCATTTCTTCCTGTCCTCTGCATCTTTCTCTTTCACACTGACCCCCTGCATGTCCTCTACCACATCCATAAACCTCCTCTGGCCTTCTTCTCCCACTCTTGCCATGCAGCTCCATCCTCAACATCCTTCTCCCTTCTCCTCATCTCTCCTCTGCACATGTGCAAACCTGCACAGTCCTTAAAGGATACCAGACTATAGTTTATTCTTCTCTTTGTAGGTGCATTTTCCATAAACTCAGCCCTGCCTCTGGCTTGACAGACACTGACCTCTCTGAGCGGGATGATGAGGCTGCCAGATGGTTTCCTCTTACTGGTGAAGCAGATGTAGTTGGTGGAGACGAACATTTGACCCAGGATGTGCATCTTGTTGAAAGGGGTCCACAGTTGCAGTCCGGTGGTGGCCGCCCAGCTTCTCGTCTTTTGGCAGGCGAAACAGTGCTCTGTAGCGCTCGCTTTTAGCCCTGGCATCTAGATCCCTGGAGATAGGAAATAAAAGAGATACAGCACTGTGATAAAACAGCACTATGACATGTGAACATTCAAACTGAAACTGAGCAAATCTAACCAATACAAATACCGCATGGACTGTGAGCAAGCTGGATCTTCATGGGCTTAGTGATTTATATATATACACACACACATTATGGTACAAAGATTTAAAACATGAAAAACACGGAAAAACACACAAAAAAAACAAATACTTTTAATTGCATTACTTATTGTTGAATAGATCTTAATGTTGAATATATCAAAAACTTGCCTACAGACCTATGGATCAATTTTTATTTCATTTTATTTTTAATTTATTTATTTTTATTATCCCACAAATGGGAAATTTGGGTTTTACAGGGCTCTTCGACAAGAAAGAACAGAAAAAAGAGAATATATAAAAAACAGATAAAAAATATATAAAATATATAAAAATATATAAAGATATCCATATACATCCATATACAATCTAGTTATATAATTAAAAAGAAAGAATATGAAAGGAATATGAAAACGAAAAGATAACCTTGTACACAGAGAGAATAGTAATAATAATAATAATAATAATAATAATAATAATAGTAAGTAATAAATTATAAATAAATTATGGATAAATAAATGTAAATGTAGATCTAAAAATGTAATGTAAATGTAATAATAATTATATTAATATTAAATAATAATAATAATAATAATAATAATAAATTAGTGATAATAAATAAGTAATGCTAGGTTGTGTTGTGGAGTCTGATGGCTGCAGGTAAGAATGACCTGCGGTAGCTCCTTCGTACACTGCGGGTGTAGCAGTCTGCTGCTGAACGAGCTGCTCAGTGCAAGAGGTCCCAGGTTCGAGTCCCATCTTTAGCACTACCACCACTGGGTCCCTGAGCAAGACCCTTAACCCTGATTGGCTCCAGGGGGGACTGTCCCTGTAATTAGGACATGGAAGTCGCTCTGGGTCAGAGCGCCTGCTAAATGCTGTAAATGTAAATGAAACTACATTTCTAAAGCTGCAGCTCAACCTCAAACAAGCAAGCAATACAACGATTCATCCCACTCAACTAAGGTCGAAAGCTTTCAGTTTCCGAAGCACTGCTTCATGCTTGCTTTGCAAAAAATGAGATCTGCAGCCTACAGTTTTGTAAGTTTGGCAGAAGGCCATATTCCAGAGATTTACATTATAATCTTTTTCTGGACTTTAGAAAGAGCTTGAACACTCAAATTCTTTTGCGAGGGCAATTTGATTTTGGCACCTTGCTGAGGCTTAAATCACTTTCATAAGCATGCAATTCAGTGTGAGACAGTCTGGACTGTCACAGTCTTAACAGCACTCCACCAGCACTCTGAGAGTCACTCAAAACTTTCAACGTTTCACCTACAAAAAGTGCATAATGCTGTAATATACGAGACAAACGCAATGCAGACTCTTCTGTCCATAATTTCACTTCTGATGAGAGACTAAACATGTGTTTGGGAAGTGAACCATCTATTCAAAATGCCAATAAAGCACTGACCCACAGTACTGTACAAAAGTTTTAGGCAGGTGTGAAAAAATGCTGTAAGCAAAGAATGCTTTCTGAAATAGAAATAATGATTGTTTATTCTGATCAAATTACAAAACGCAAAGTGAGCGAACAAAAGAAAAATCTAAATCAAATCAATATTTGGTGTTTCTACCTTTTGCCTTCAAACCAGCATCAGTTCTTCTAGGTACACTTGCACAAAGTCAGGGATTCTGTAGGATTATAGTCGGTGTCTGATCAACCAGTTTTACCAAACAGGTACTGATGATCATCAACGTCACACGGAGGTTGAAACACAGTCATGTTTGGAACAACCGACCAGCTGAGTTCCTTCAAAAACTGTGTGCAAGTGTACCTAGAAGAACTGATGCTGTTTTGAAGGCAAAGGGTGGCCACACCAAATATTGATTAGATTTAGATTCTCTTTTGTTCATTCACTGCATTTTGTTGATTGATGAAAATAAATGATGAACACTTCCATTTCTGAAAGCATTCTTTGTTTACAGCATTTTTTCACACCTGCCTAAAACATTTGCACAGTACTGTATATACACACACCACTACAGAGTATACAGAGATAGAAAAGTGATCAACGCTGTCTGAAAATAAATATTCACATGTGTTAGTCATACGTCCTCTCTGTCTCTGTTCAAATACATCTCTGCAGTCAGTGCTAGTTCTAAATCCCGTCGTTCTTCCTGTCTGGTGTTAAAGATGCTGCTGTTCAGAGTTTTGTTTTGCTCTTATCCAGAGCTTATATCCTTACAGAGCTCATGTAACAAATGTAAGGTAAATATTTATCATCAAGGCTTCTTACTGGTGCGGTTGCCCAGCTGAGCAACTCTACCCCTGTCTACTGCTTAGTGGGGGTTACAACCCATATACTTCCCCATCCACATGAACCTCTGGAGGGCATGATAGTGTGGTCAGCTCAAGTCAAGTAGGATTTTATTGTCATTTCAGCCATATACACAGTACACAGTGAAACGAAATAACGTCCCTCCAGGACCCTGGTGCTACACACAAGACAAGACACAAGACAACATAAGACACAATACACAAAACAGTACACAAAACCAGAGGTGGTAGTAGTAGAAGTGCCAGAGGTGGGATTTGAACCTGAACCTCTTGATCTATTGGTACGTAGGCAAGCACCCTACGCTTGGATGTTTGTAGTAAATGTTGCTTCGTTAGCACTGAACCTCAGAGGAGCTAACAAACCTCAGAAGTCAATGTTCACCCAAATCTGTTTTCTCTAAATACATGTCCAAAACTTCACAGACTGCTCTAACCAAGTTCAAGTCCTCCAACATGTCTTCCATTCTCTAACCACAGGGACAATTTCAGGGTTTTGCTCAGGGACCCAATGGTGGTAGTGCTGGAGGTGGGATCTGAACCTGCAACCGCTTGGCCCACAGGTGAGTATCTTACCGTGGGGCTCAGGGTTTTGCTCAGGAACCCAGTGGTGGTAGTGCTGGAGGTGAACCTGTGACTACTTTGCCCACAGGTGAGTATTTCACCCCTATGAACCCACTATGGCTTCTCTACCTTAGACTAAAATCTCAAAACAAAGTTGTTTAGGGGTGACTTCTGATGTTAATTAGCAGCTAAACAAAATGTGGACTCCAAACATATCTTAGCTCAACAGCTATATGGAGTGTAAGTGGAGGATGCTGGAGAATTCAATGCGCAGTGCAAGCCCTCAAGTAGCAGCGTCATATTACAACTACTCAACGACCAAAAAATTCAAATTCAAATTCAATCTACTTCACTCCGTAGAGACAAACTGACTTCAGAGGTCCATGTGCTACCAGCGTCAAAGTAAAGGAGTAGCAATACATTATAGGTATGGAAGAACCCTGCAACAGAATGGAGCTCTATGGAGAGTCATTCAAGCAGCAATGCCTGAAAGCAAAACTTGCGCATGCTAGACACACTGAGGAAAACTTGTGCAATTTTTAGACAAGGAGCTTTTCATTCACATAACGGAGTCTTGCTTTGCCTCCTTCTTTAAATAAAAGCACTTCTTATGCTTCATTTTTAGACTTATTCATTGAGCAGCACTACCTCTTGAGGGCTGACACTTTCTTAGGTGACTTCTTCTTGAGCTTAGGCAGAGAGCGATCCTGTTCAAAGCCCTTGTTGTCTAGCAGCTGTCTCATGGCAATGTTGGCCAGCTGCTCCATGAGCTTAAAGGTTTCGTTGACGTTGAGGAAGACGGAGAAGACGTGCTCGCTGCAGCGCGTGCTGACCCGCACCATGTCCGGCAGCAGAAGAGTGGCATTCTTCTCAAGCTGTGTGATGTCTGCCCAACGGACCACCAGCTTAACTGTGATAATGGAGAGAAACAAAGAACAGTGTTAACAATGCAGAAGCCTGCCCTGCCCTCTCTATGGGATTTTAAAAGTGAAGTGAAAGTGACTAAATGTCATTGTGAAACACAGCACAGCATACAGTGAAACACATTGAAATTGAAACAGGGGGCAGCTAAAGTGCCTGGGGGGCAGTGATGGGGATGGTACCTTGCTCAAGGGTAGCTCAGGGCAACCTACTGGTCTGGGATTCGAAAACCCACGACCTTCTGATCCATTGACCTAGTCCCTCAACACTACACGACACAACACGTTTTACATTTGAGAGTAATTTGTGATTATTTTACACTCACCCTCTTTGCCCAGCATGTAAGAGTAGAAGCAAAGGTGGTTGATGCTGAGGTAGAGCCAGCCCTGCCTGGGCACTTTACCCTTCCAGTAGCTGCAGGAGTAATAGTTGACCAGCTTCTCCTCTTCTGGCATCCCAAAGAGCTTCCGAAACTTGGCAATGGCCTCCTTAAACTTATCTGTGTCATCATCTTCCTTGATGTCATGATTTTTGTTGTATTCGGCAATGATGCCCTGTAAGAGTGGGAGTGAGTGAGTGAGTAAGAGAGAGAGAGAGAGAGAGACAGACAGAAAGATACCAATAATGTCGGTTATTATCTGTGTATTATGTCTTTCTCTAACAGCAGGGTACGATTGTCTTTTGTCTCTGTTTTCAGATCATAAATCAATGAACAACAACAACTACATTAACATTTACGAAACCTGATTAACTTGAACAGCCGTGAACCTAAGCAGCACAACAATTTAATTTGCTGGCTTTAAAGCGATCTGCATGCTTTTTATATGTCTATGTTATATGCTTAAGAAATATGTCAAACAGGCAGACCTTACAAATTTGATAAGAAGCCAAATTCTCAGAGTTGGCAAATAATCTTGATCCCATGATCTCTCATGAGGGCCCGGAGAGGGAAAAACAGAGCTGTTAAATAACCTTCCCTTAAAAATGAGACACATCCAAACAGTGCAAAGCCTTATCCAGTTTTAACACTTTTAAGATGGTATAATTGAAGTAATTTCAAACAACATTTCGGTTTTTATCTGATATAAATCTGCAATTTGTAGTTTTATACAGTCTGACAATAATGATGAAGATTTTGTGTGTGATTTATGTGTAATATTCCAGTACGACTGTAATAAACAGGGCGTGACTTTAATCCAGTATGAATCCGTGATTTGCTGTTAATACAGTAACTAACATTTGAATCCAGTATGAATCTGGACCGTGATAAACATGGAGCGATTTTAATCCATTATAAATCTGCAGAGCTCACCATTATTTATGAGGTGTGCCCGGTTGTTTAAGACCACCTTGAAGCTCCAGTGAGAATTCAAGAAATTTACCGATGCTTTAACCAGTACTAACTGGCTACCCATCACCCAAAATGCAGAACCTCCATCCACCTGGGAAACATAATCTCGTGCTCAGGCCTCACCTGAATCTTGCCCTTGACGAAGGTGGTGATGTCATTTTCATTCTCAAAGATGGACAGAGTCTGAAGGAGGTTGTGTTCGAGCCATTCCCAGTGTTCAGTGATCTCTCTCCGAGAGCTCCCTGAGAAGAACACACACACACACACACACACACACACACACACACACACACACACAAAAACATGAGGATATGTTGCCCAAAGTGAAATTAAACAATGATAATGGGAACGAGTGCATTAAAAGCACAGCTCAGGTTGGATGGTTTGAGGACAAAGTTAGAGAAGCGTTTGTTTGGACATGCACAGAGGAGACATGAGGATTATACTGGGAGGAGGTTGTTGAAGATGGAGCTGCCAGGAAAGAGGAAGCTCAAAGAGGAGGTTTATGGACGTGGTGAGAGAGGACATGCAGGTGGTATGAAAGAGGAAGATGCAGAGGACCGGAAGAAATGGAGCAAGATGATCCACTGTGACGACCACTAACAGGAGCAGCCAGAAGAAGAAGAAGAAGAAGAAGAAGAATCAATTAAATTATATGCCAACATATTCATAACACTAGCACTGCTAACAGTTTTCACTGCACTGAAATAAAAAAAAATTCTTGAAGCAAAACTTCTAAATTCCATTTGTCTTCACTGAAAATAATTAAAAAAAATTTTTTTTTTTAAATGTGAAAAAGGACAGGGCTTGGTAGGAATTGTCCTAATGACATATTCAGTACCAAATCTTGTCAGCTGCCCATGGGCTTCACTTTTTTCACCCACAAATTAGCCATTCTCCTCAAATAATCGTCCAAATAATGAGGCACACTTAGCCTCTGCTCCCACACTCCTCCTCCGGCTAATGACCTGCTCACACATGATTCATTCCCTGTCTGTTCACTGGAGCCTGACATTTTAATCAGTAGTTTCTCGCACCTTCAGCTAGCAAACGCACAACAGAGCTACAGCAAAGTACCAAGCAGACTGGATTCCTTTTACCTAAAAGACTTCCAAAGTGGCCTGCATCACAAGGAGTGATGGGGGAGAGGGAGGCCCATCTTACCCACCGAGAGAAGCGGTGTAATATAAATGTTAACCGCTGCTATTTTAGCCCGTTTACGAACTGTCAGGTTAAATTATAACAGCCTAAACATGCTGTGACAATTAATATTCAATCCCATCACTTGGAAGTGAAGGAGTGTTTACTTGTGTTCTCTGTGGCTCAACTCAAGCTGACATGTATTGTTCTACCTCAAGTGCGCAACCGACTTAGGAAATAGCAATCCTAATGAAATTACATTCAATTAAGAAAGCCAAGTTAAACAAAATTACAGTTAAACTCCATGTATGGACATGTTTTCTACAAAAAAAAAAACCCCACCAAAAGCCAGAAGATGCTTTGTAGTTGAGTTGGCAATGGAAAAAACTGAGCAGTCACTTGTGTAAAATTTTAATCCCCCACCTCACCGGGTAAAACTAATCTCATTAGGGAAAGATTTGAGACCGTATCAGTAATCCTGCCGTGTGCATTGCACTGCAGAAAGCATGGCCTCCAAATGGACAGATACAAAGGAATGATAAAGGATAAAATTGTTAGAGACTAACGTCCCAGATTTGAGTCTCAGACCAGCAGGTTACCCTGAGGCACCCTTGAGCAAGGTACCATCCCCATCACTGCTTCCTGGGCACAGCCCACTGCTCTAGATGTGTGTGTTCACTACTGGTGTTTAAGGATGGGTAAAACGCAGAGGGCACTACTGTACTCTACGCTACTCTGTCATCTTGAGTCATGCGACTGTCTACGTGCTGGTCCTGTCATCAGTAGACTGCGAATTCGATTGAGAGGTGTGGCCGGAAGAGAGCACTTTTTCAGCCTACTCCAGGTTGAACAGCCCCAGACTGAAAGTGAAAGTGACTATTCTGGTCATCGTGAAACACAGCACAGCACACCGTGAGCCACAACGAAATTCAACCTCTGCGTTTTACCCATACACTCACACACGTGCAGCAGGGGGCAGCTATTGAAAGTGACCGGGAAGCAGTGATGGGGATGGTACCTTGCTCAAGGGTACCTCAGGGAAACCTACTGGTCTGGGATTCGAACCCATGACCTTCTGATCCTGGGGTCAACTCCCTAATCACTAGGCCACAGCTGCTCTAATGGTGCTTGAAAAGTGATACAGCGCAGCCAATCAGAAGGGATCTCATTTACATATGCTTAAAAAGGTACATAGCCATTAAAACCAGCCTGTTTAATTAAAAGAATTACAGTATCATCAGCTCATTATAACAGTCCCACCAGACTGGGCTTCAGATACTTTGGGGAGACTTCTTTGTCTGTTAGCCTGTTTTTGTGGTTGTAATTTAACTTGCCTGACTCTTTAATGCCTGACAATCAAGCCAACCATTCACTGTGTGCTGGACGCCGTTAACAGGATATGGACAAAAAGCTGAGAGGGCAGCTTGTACAAGGTATTGAATGTTCATTAACCGATGCCACAAATGCCTTATCATCATTAAGATGGGTTGCTTCATACTTAATCACCTAAAGACGCTTTTTACCTCTTCACACTAAACCATCCCTCAGAGCGTCAGATCTTTTAGACCGCTAAATTGTTGCTAGGATACATTCCGACGGGTTTGACTGGCTATTCGGGCGTTTTTTCTTTAGGTGGGCAGCGGTTATCACAATAATAGCAAAGGTTGTTAAGAGCTTTTGCGCCTGCCCTGCAAAAAGGCATTAATGTAAAGTGAATGGCGGTAAAAACACGCAGTCGTAATCCATGGACGAACCACAAACTGTTCTCCACTTTAAATGGAGAGGTTTTAAATTGCTCGCCATTAACCGTACTCAAGTTAACATTAAAGAAATAAAGGAGGAGCTTAAAAGATGGCAAATAAAGTTCCCACTAAATGAAAGATATTGTATACGGTTTTATGCAAAAGTTGGACCAAAGCTGGTAAAAAAAAAAAAAAAAAACATCTATTTATTATGAGCTGCTTTTCCGAGGGATGCTGAAGCCAATCCCACCCCATGGGGGGTGAAAGGAAGAGAAACAACCTGGACAGGTCATCAGTCACAGGCAAGACACACACACACACACACACACACACACACACACACACACACACACACACACACACCTAGGAGGTAATCTGGCATCTCCGACCCACCTGACATGCATTCTTCGGACTGTGGGCGGGAACTGGAGCTCCCAGAGGAAACCCACAGACAATGATTTCCTATTTAAATATCAGGTACAAATCCTCTTCAGAGAGTGCACTTCTGCACATTTAATGCACTGATTATTAATGAATTTAACGCATTATTAATATATTGCTATATAATACAAGCATTAAAATGGGAGGAAATGCTTTATCTGTGGATGTGTGCTTATTCTCCTGGAGAAAATCATGTCAAATAGCTTTATTGCAGCACGCCAAACATGAAAAACTTTATAAAATTGACTACTTTTAAGCCGAGTTCACTTGCCAAGGTAACGGTTTTATAGTACATCAGGAAATACCTCCTGTTTTAAATTCCCAAGCAGAGCCAGCTCTCTCCTTGACTACGGAAAAAGGGACAATAGCTTTAAAACAGTGCAGGGATGTTTGGAGAATGGAAAACATCCTACTTAGCTATCTATAAGTGCCAAAGCTAAATTTAATTACGCACGCTCAGATGCACTGTTTTTGAAAGCCTTCAGCTAAGAGGGAGATATTTGGCTCTTCAATCAATACCAGCAGCAGTGCAGACTGAACACAAACCACTGCAAAAGCATGCAGCGGTTTATAAAAGGGATACACAAACATTGCAGAAGCATACTGATACCAGGATTTTATACGTATGTAAAAAAGATGCAGCCTATAATTCAGAGAGATACTGATCAGTTCTAACATTAAATCCCAAAGTTAGTCCAGTGTGGACCCCTGTGTGAAACCAGAACAGCTCTGTCCGGTCGAGGCATGGACTCCTCAAGACCTTTGCAGGTGCGCTGTGGAATCTCCACCAAGACAGAATCAGATCCTTTCAGTCCTGTAAGTTGGGAGCCTCCATGGACTGAACTGCTTTGCCTGACTGGACAGAGATCTGGGGAACTGGGATGATGTCAGCTTCTTGGACTGAAGCCATTCTTGAAGTTTTTTCAGTGAGATGTGGTGCATGGCCAATGCCATTATGTATCCCCTTTGCCTTGGAGGGTAGCGGTGGCTCAGTGGTTAGGATCTAGGCCCTATGATCGGAAGGTGGGTTCATGTCCCAGACCAGTAGGTTGCATTGAGGAACCCTTCAGCATGGTCCAATCACTGCTCTCTGCTGCACAGCAGGTTGTGTTGTTGTGGTTTACTGCGTGCTGTGAATTCACAATGATCAGCAGTTCTTTCCACAGTGGGAAAGTGAAAAAGTGAAACTGAAAGTGAACCCTTGTCATTGCGAGGTCACAGCACAGCACACAGTGAACCACAACGAAATTGGACCTCTGCATTAACCCATGCAAACACCATGCAGCAGTGACGGGGACAGTACCTTACTCAAGGGTACCTCAGGGCAACCTACTGGTGAGGGGAATCGAACCCACAATCTTCCGAAGCGGGGGCAACTCCCTAACCACTAAGCCACCGCTGCCCCGGACCCTCACCATCACAAGGTGAGCAACACACTCACACCTGGCCATGCACATGATGTCAAAGATATAATACTTCAGACTTATAATCTTCATTGTTTCATGGTCCAGTTCTGATGCTGATATGCCAATTGTAGCTGGAGACAGGGGTCAGTCCCAAACGCATCAGTGATGTACTTTTCAAAATGGCCAGCATGAACCTTTTTCAGCAGCTTTTGCTCCAATAGGTCTTCCGTGGGATCAGAGCAGACAACTAGCATAGGTGAGCCTTGGGCACCAAAGTTCTTGTTCTTCCTTGGAGCACTTTAGAATCTTTAAACAACATATTCATTTTCAGGGGTGACCTTAAAAAGACACCCTTTCTGATTTAAGATCGTAAAAATTCAGCTTATGTTTTACCATGAGTCTCTGCAGGACCTCTCAGTGCTGCCAAGGCAGCTTGGCATGCATGTCTCAAATTTCCCTTGGCACCACTGAGAGTATGTGCATTAGAAAAATGTCATTTTAGCCATCCCCAGTAAATTCAAGCACTGTTTGCACCGCTAAACAAATGGACTATTAGTCCGTAACGCTAATTCAGATAGATCGACACCTGACTTTTTATACTTTCTGACTAGGATTGTGCAGCATCAAGCAGAAAGTACACAGAAATATCAGTGGCTGACATTCCTAGATGAGCCCATCTTATAAAAAAAAATTATCATAATAAATAAATAAACTCACTCACCTACTGAAACCCTGCCTCAGCAGCTAGTGCTCCATCAGCCGAGTGCTGAGATCATACAAACAATTACGTAGCTAACAGTTAAACACCCTTTGAACGAGGGAGAAAGATAAAGATCATTGATTTCCGAGCTTTTGACTTCCCCTTTTAGGCCCAACGGGGCATGAGGTAATGCTCTAGGAGAGAATATTCTGGTAGGGGGGGGTGGTGTGATGGGGTTGCCCCAAGGCAGCGTGTTACCGTGAGCGATGGTCCAGTAGACCAGCGAGTCAGGTGTCTGGTAAAGGATCCTGTACGGGGCCACGCGGGCACTGGAGTCCAGCACCACGTCCAAAGTTCCCACCAGCAAACCTGCAGGAAAACAAGGAATTCGGTCTTCACTGATGGCAGAGTGGCAGGCAGACATGTGGGAAAATGCATCAGAACATCATGATATAGAGGTGACCCAACTGAAGATCAGAATCGATTGATTTTAATATTCGATGCAGTAAAATGTTTGTGTTTAAATTACTTTCGGTTGCAGAAATAAAAGAAAAGAACTTGACGGTATGTTTATTGACTGATATGCACACGTGTGCCATGTGACACTGCAGATGTGTTAAGTGACACCTGTGTGAGGGATTGGCATTTCGTGCAGTATGAGCCAAAATTTAACCACAAAAACAAACAAAATGGTATCGGGTCTTAGGAGACCTTACATTACACGTGAAAAAAGCCAAAAATGAAAGTTTCTCAGGATTCTTTACAATAAGGGGCACCAGGGACACTGCTGGACACTGCTGGACACTGCTGATGTCCAAACAGTGGCAGCTGAAGTTTCTTTTATTAAGCAAGCAGTGCGGCAGCGTCTACACAGGCTAAATTCTCCCGAGCACAGCGGGTGTTTCAGCAGATGTCTGAAATAAAACTGAAGATCACATGTCGCCACTGCCACACATGGACACATTTGTATGGATGTAACCATAGAAACACTTCCGTGACATCATTCACCCAGGGTGGATGCTTAAAACAGGCGCACGCACGCAAGCACACACACACACACACACACACACACACACGCACTAATAACTCA
>CM029367.1:28290622-28364503 GCA_017165825.1 Hepsetus odoe
GCATATAAAACTCCCACTGGTGTGGGTTCGCTTCTCATTTTGGATAGAAAACACAAACGTTTATGTACGCTTATGGTTAGATGGTTCTGGTTAGGGACTGCTCCCCAGGGTCAGAGATCAGGGGTTCAAATCCCAGACCTAGGTACGTGAAGTGCCCTTGAGAAAGGTACCGTCCCCATCTCCGCTCCCCTGGCGCTGGATATGGCTGCCCACTGCTGCACGGTGTGCGTATGGGTTAAATGGAGAGGATGGGGGTTTTGTTGTGTTTCACTGTGTGCTGTGTTGTGTTTCAGAATGACAAATGGTCACTTTCACTTCACCCCTGGTTCCACCACAAAGTCTCCTCACAACACAATATACGCAGTTACTTTATTTACTCACCAAAACAATGAAATTCTACATAAAGTTTGAAAAATTGAAGAAATTCCCTTAAAAGCTGCTACAAAAGTTTATAAGTGATGATTATTTGAATAATTTTTTCAAGGTTATTAAAGGATAGCTGACAAATTGTGTCACGGCTTTGCAACAAACCAGAAACCGCAGTAGACTCCAAGCTAAAATCTTCTGGTGTGGAGCTGGTGTGTTGAGATCTTTCCAAAAGATCGTCACACACACAAACCTTCCCACAAAAAGTCTGATTATAAAATGGCTCCAACTTCCTCTCTGCATCCCTGACCGTAAATGTGGAAATGTGAAGACCCGGCCGCGCGTCCATTTCAGTTCCCTCTTTAACAGCCGGACAGGGTGAGCTGTGCTTTCCTTGCTTGCTGGACAGGAACAGCCAAGGTCATGTGATGTTTCAAGGCTAGAGGCAGAGGCAATGTCATGCAGAGAAATCTATTGTCCAGAGTTGAGCTACGTACAATACAAACCAATGTACTGTGCACCTCCATGTTGGAACCCACAAAGCTGGCTTTCAGGCAGAATAATCATTTCTCCCATTATTGTCATCTTTAACTGCAGTCTGCTTTCAATTCTCTTCCATTTGGATCCTGGCTTCTGCTCAGGCACAGCGTTGTTCTCTGGCAGGCGCTTCAAATCAATATGGTCTCGAATAACAAGAACCTAAGAGGTCTGCGGTGAAAAGCAATAAACCGGGGAGCAGCTGCCCGTATGCTTATTCCACCAGAGCAGAAAAACAACATCCATTCCCTTCTATAACAGTTATTCAACCCTGGACTGTAAGATAGGATGGGGAAACTGGGCTTAGCTTCAAAGACAATGAAATATTTAATGATACTGTAGCAGAGGTTTGAGCAAAAGCACCAACGGGCACCTGAAGAAAGGCAGCGAAGCCTGAACTGAAGGGTGAACGCATCTGAATACCATAGTCACTCATGTTCCCATCTAAAGTTGAATGTTTTAAAGAAAATGTTCATGGAAAATCAAATTTCCTCTATCTAAGTGAAAGGGGAATTTTTGTCATTGTCACAGTGAACCTCAACGAGATGCTTCTCGGTGTAGTTGGCAACCATATCCAGGCATCCGGAGAGCAGTGTTGCTCTCCACTAGACCACCGCCTAATCCCTAACCACTAGGTCACTGTTGCCCTACTGCAAATTAAAAAAAGGTGTCAAATTAAGCATTAAAACATCAACAGAAGTCACCCAGATTTTCATCAAGAACTTCTCCAAACCTTCTCCCCACCTGCTAAAATCACATCCTACTCTTCATGAAGGTGGTGGATGTGGTTAAGGGCAATGTATGACTAATTATGAGCTACAAACCTAACCAGTGCTTCACTGTTACAGGCCGCACAGCAACAGGGCTAGTGGTTACAAATCAGCCTGGTCTTGGATTTCTCAATCTTAATGGCGTTCTTTGTGACAAAAAATGCTCAGTGTTTTGAATCCTGAGGCAGTTTGTGAAAGCAGACCATGCTGCAGATCCCTCTTGTCTAAGATCTGATCTACAGTCACAGTAAGACACAAACCACACTGTGTGTGTCACCTTTTTAAAGACCAGGATGTGGTTTGAGTGGTTTAAAAATTTGGGGGATGTCTCCAAGCAGAAAGATGTAGGTGACTCAGTCTTCGTCAGACACATTAGACTCATGGATCTAGGGATGAACTAAAGAAACCTGAATTGCACACATCTGATTGTCTGACAGAAAAACGGTGTACATTTAATCCTTCACCAAGGTATTCCTTTAACTCTGAAAAACATTCGACATGCGTGTTTGCTTTCCGGGGCCAGGTGAAGGTGCCCACCATGCAGGTGACCAGGTTAAGCTACTTCATTACAACGGAGCTCCTCTCCACCACAAGCTCAAATCTGATCCCTTCACGTTCTCTGGCTGAGCTCAAGCCCTGCCGCCAAACGCTGTGCACATTGCATGTGCCTCTGAGCTCTGGCCCGATCCCTGATCACCCGAGCCTTCTCTGGGCAGAGCTTCAGAAAAGGTGGGGCCAGTGTGCCAGGCTCTCGGCCTCTGCTCTCAGCGCCAACTGGCACATGGCTCATGCATTTACATAACAATGACATCATCGCCTCCCACCCGTGCTGCGACTAAGATCCCGTCCCTCGCAGGAAGGAGCGGACTTAGGGGCATGCGGTTGCCTATTTCTCCAAAGATAAGCAAAAGCAAGGATTTTCTTGGAGCCGTTTCTCAGCACGTGCGCTCGATTTAACCGAAGCAAAGAGCCGTCAAATCTTCGGTCAGGTGTGCTTTTCACATGGAGAAAAACAAAAACACTCCCGTGGACTAGATCCGGACAACACGTGCGAGATCAGGATTAAATGCCGCTCCGTTGTGCACAGTTTGGCTGCGGTGCAGCTGCTGTCCTTCTGAAAATGATTAAGATCAAAGGGCCGAAGTGTTAGGTAGTTGCTGTAAATAAAAGCGCATTACCTCGTTCAGTTTACAGCTACGTATCTCAGCAAGAACAAAGCTTGACACAGCTTCACCTGAGCAATTACAGATGAGATCACTGGTGGCAGTGGGGGATGACACACTGACCTATAGAGTTTAATAAGAGGACCCAGCAGAGCGAGGACCTGATGAAGCACCTCGTAACCAACGCAGCCTTGCTTCTCTAACCTTGTCTCCAAAACGTCTAACCTGAGCTGTTCCTCTAATATACTCGTTTCTAAACTGACGTCATCAGAATGACACCTTAAAATGTTTTAGTTCAATTACGATTCATCATTAAAGCTCAAAAAAATATATATAAATAAATAAATAAACCAATTTTTTTTTGCTGTTGTTAAAACCGGATGAAAATTAATGTAGATAAATAATGAACTCTTCTAGAATATATTGCTGTAATTATTTCAGCATAGTTTTAAAATTAATATAGTCAAAAAGGCCCCCTTTAGAGACTGAATGTTTACTATTTGACAGCAATATTATTCTATGAAGGTGCATTTTTCAGAATCCAAGGGATTCTGTGCATTTCGATTGGTCGACCAGGTTATTTAAACCCCACACTCAGGTTATGAGAGAAGGTGAGCCCGTGAAATGTCATGAATTCGCATTTGCACGACTTTGCAGAGGGCTTTTAATTTGAAAAGTCAGGAAATGGAGTTGCGTGATGACACCAGGGACCATTTTGGAAATCCTTCAGAACACCTTCACACCTTCAGAAAACTTCACTTCCTGTAACTGTAGCCTCACTGAAGAGCTTGTGAGCTGCATGTAGACGAGTCATACCAATTAAAAGCAGCTACAACACACCACCACGAATCACAGCCCGCTGCCTGTCCCAAGTCTCAGCCTGAAGCCAAAAAATAAATCTGCTGGTCTTCCTGCTATAACAGCTCCTTTTTTCTTTTTTTTTTTATAAAATAATATATATAGAAAACCACAATTTAATTTGCAGTCATAGCAAAATCCTCACGTACAAACTCATTATTTCATATATAATGACACAATATTAGGCCACATATTCAAACATAGTTCACTGAAAGCCAGGTTTAAAAGCTCCTTTTTCAATGTGCCACCATCACGAGTGACTTCACACACTTCCACACACCTCCTGCTCCTCGGCGTTTACAGAATTCATCAGAGGATCTCATCCCCACCAAAATCACTGCCTAATGACAGAGAGCCGACCTGGAGTTCCTTGGGTTTTGCTCAGGGACTCAAACGATGTTAGTGCCGTGGGCAATGATGGCTTAAAAGTTAGGGACTAGGCCCCAGGACCTCGAGAGAACCCTTGAGCAAGGTACCGTCCCCATCACGGCTCTCCGGGTGCTTTAAATAGCTGCCCCCTGCTGCACGTGTGTGTTGGCGAAAAGCAGAGGATGCATTTTGTTGCGTTTGACTGTGTGCTGCGTTTCACGAGGGCAAGCATATGTGCAAGTCACTTTCACTTCACTTTCACTTCAAATAGGAAACGTCTCTTTGGAGCTCCTCTGCGGTTAAGGGTCTTGCTCAGGGGCTCGGATGTTGCTGGAGATAGAAGCCAGACTCAAACCCACAGTCTCTTGGGAATCCTACCCCTAGGCTACCAGCAGCCCTTCAGGAAGTAGATTGATCCTCTAGCTGCCCTGCCTGTCCGTGGCCCACTCTGAGCAGTGAACGCGCACAGCTGGGGCAATGATTCAGCAGGATTGGCTCAGTCGGCCCTCCTTCCCAGCACTTTCCTGCCTAAAACAGCAACTGTTCAGGTGGAAAGTAAAAGTGGCCTCTGAGGAGTCTGTTACCAATTTGTGGCACAGAAGTGACACTAAAAAAAAAAGAACCATTGCTTTCCCAAATGGGGAAGCCGAGAAACCGTTAAAACAGATCCGTTCAGTGGCTCTCGTGCTTACTGCCGAGAGTTCCAACACTTTTCTCAATAATGACCGAGCCTCGCCCCAGATTAGAACAGGGTTCAGAGTGGATAATCCCTCTGGTGCCACGATTTAAACCACAATTTGCTCCATTTGTTTCCTCGGGCTTCTGATGCGTTAACAGGCAGTAATCTGTAAAGATTATGTAAAGATTTAAGCACAAAGTTGTAAAACAAAGTAAAACACACAGTGTGGAGAATACAGTGGAGCGGCACCCGCATCCGGATCGGAGTGACCTCAGACAGCTGATATCATCAACGCGCCCGGTCCAGGACACATGACCCGGAAAACGCCGGACCGTAAACACCTGCGTGACATACGTCATGTATATGCACGACACACAAACTTGATCCCACAAAACTGGTTTCTCAGCAAGTTAGGCACATTCAGCTCAGATTAACACCAAGCAGCTCCAGGCAGACTCCGTATGTTGCTCTCGATAGTAAACACACGTACACGTATATGTGTACACTGCACGCACGCGTGTGTGTGTGTGTGTGTGTGTGTGTGTGTGTGTGTATCTAAACATATACATATAAATAAAAGGACTAATTGTCATTGTAGAAACACAGCACACGCTGAAACACAACCTCTCCTTTTCGCCCGCACCGTGCAGCAGGGCAGCTATTCAAACACCCGGCAAGCAGAAGCAGAAGGTCTGAGATTCGAACCCACGACGTTCTGATCCTGGGGCCCTAAACACTAGGCCACCACCGCCCCAAATTATATATATATATACACAGTAATATCATACACACAGATATATAAACAATCACACAATAGACAGACAGACAGACAGATAAATAGACAGACAGACAGACAGACAGACAGACAGATGGATGTGCTTTCTCCAGCACCATTTGTGCCATTTAGCAAGACCCCTAACACCAAGTAGCTTCAGGGAGACTGTATGTTACTCTGGATGATAAACACTGCAAATAACACACGTGTCTTTGTGTAAACACACACGCACACACACACACACACACACACACACACACACACACACACACACACACACACTAATATAACAGACATTGCATAATGACAGATGGATGAACACTCACCCACGTTTATTATATATATATACACGGATAGATAGACAGACAGAGATAGATACAGATAGACAGACACACAGATAGACAGATAAATAGGTAGACATATATATATATATATACAGATACACACATAGATAGAGAGACAGAGATAGATAGACAGATTGATAGACAGAGATAGATAGATACAGATAGACAGACACAGATACATAGGCAGATAGATAGATAGATAAATAGGTAGACATAGATATACAGATAGACATAGATAGATAGACAGATAGATAGATAGATAGATAGACAGATAGATAGACAGATAGATAGATAGATAGATAGACAGATAGATAGATAGATAGATAGATAGAGATAGATAGACAGATAGATAGATAGATAGATAGACAGATAGATAGACAGATAGATAGACAGATAGATAGATAGATAGACAGATAGATAGATAGATAGATAGATAGACAGATAGATAGACAGATAGATAGATAGACAGATAGATAGACAGACAGACAGACAGTGATGTATGTGTAATATGGGATCAGGAGCAGCTCCACACGGAAGCGGAGGCCAGGTTTCTCCTGCTCTCACACAAAGCCCGCAGTGTCGGCGGAGCAGCGTGTCCTTACCGGCCAGTCCTCCCCCTCCGTCTCCGTGTCCTTTCCTCTTCTGCAGGATGAAGTAGGGGTTGGCCCTCTCGGTCACCCACAGCGCGCCGGCCAGCAGCACCTCCTCGGGATTCAGCCACATCTTCTGTCCTTCAGCTGGAGTCCGGCGCTAGGACGGCATTCAAACCCGCCCAGAGCCGAACCACAGCACGAGCCCGAACAGAAAGGCGGAGAGAAAACAAAGCACAGATCAAAGCCAGCGCTCCTCGGACGCGCGCGCTACATCCCCACAGCCCGCGCGCACAGACCTCACTGATCCTCTGTGGACGCACGCGCGCGCGCGCACTCCAGCGTGCATTACTGTCCGCGAGAACGCGCCTCCCCTCCACACCACATAAACAATGAGATTTTTGCACGTCTCTCCACAGCGCCCCCACAGGCCAGCGGCCGCAACTACAACCGAGACTCATCAACGTGTGTTTTTTTCCCCTCGCAGGCTCCCCAGTGAGCATGTCCCTAAAATAACAACCAAAAGATGAAGTTCTTAAAACAAAATCATATCATATCTTGCCTTTTTTTCTGTGAAGAGAATTCAGAATACATTAATGATAGAAATGACACTATTTTACTAGTAATATAATCATCATCGTCAAAAACACCAGTAATGTTCAGATTATTTCATTTTATTTTAACATAGAACATTTAACAGATTATAACAGAACAGTTCAACTGCATTAGTTTGTTTTGTCATTTAGTATTTAAAGGTTTGTTTATGTGGTCGTTCTCTTATCTGGTTGAAATCAGTGTCTGATCATTTTACAATACCTATGGATCATTTATAGATCTGTGGATCTGATCCTAGATCAGTGGTGGATCTCCTGCGTATAGATGCCACATTTAGGCAGTGACTGCCTGCAGTTATGCAGTAAAGCAAGAAGTTCTTGTTGTCTAAACAACCACCTTCATACCTACGCTACCCCCCAAACCAGTCAGACCTCCACTGGTGAGTCCTTCTGTGATCTGCACATGCTCTTAAGGTTATGTACCCACACTCCCCCGAGCGTGATGGGGAGACACGCTGAGAGTCTTGAGCCCACAACCACAGTGGAGTGTCAGTCGCAGGTGGTGGATGAGTGCGGAGGAGGTTACAAAGCTGTTTTTTTCATGGTTTCGCAGATGAGTGAAAACGTTGTTACCCTGAGCTCTTTCCTGTCTTGATAGACCACAGAAAAAACAACAGAGTGTGCTACCACAGTGTCGAGAGGTGGAAATAAAGTTCATAATAAAAGGTTTTGAGGCCTTCAGACAAAAGCACATCAACAGAGCGTCAGAAAAATTGACTCACAGAATGTTCCTCTGATCACAACCTACAACGAAAGTCTAAAAATAGTCGTAACAAATTGAAATGAACGAAAAATAAACAACTGTGAAAGAAGTGAAGTGAAAGAGACTAAGTTTAATACAATATCTCCTGGTACATGATTCTGTTTGTCTCCTTCTTTGGATGCCATGTAATATCCTAGTGCTGTTTGAGGGACATCAGACCCCATATCATGGTGCTCCTATATGAGAAAGTCTTCATTTCTTTTCTCCATATTAACTAATTCGTTGCCCATCTGTCTTATATTTACATTTAGGGCATTTAGCAGAGCTCTTATCCAGAGCGACTTACATTTCCTAAGAACAGGGACAGAGTTTTTACGAGTTTTGCTCAGGAACCCAATGATGGTAGTGCTGGAGGTGGGAATTGAACCTGTGGCCTCTTGATCCATAGGCGAGTATTCTACCACTAGACCAGTTTACAATAGAACCTGTTCACAATAGAATTAAAAAAAATACTCTTGCGCAGAATGAAAAATCTCCTCTTTCATATTGCAGTCACATGTCTGAATTTCTTCTCCCTATCCCTGGATTGTTGTCCCTGGTCCTTCAGCAAAATGACCCAGTTTGAAGAGCAATTTATATTTTGACTTCAGCCATGTTTCAGTTTGGCAGAGAACAGCCTGACTACAAACAAGCACTGAAAGAGGATGTCCCGGGTCTGGGGGCTGTCCTATTTAGTTGAGGAAGATTTCAACTCTAGAAGTTAGTCATGAGGGGCAAGTGGGGCACTCAGAACTGTAAAAGTGAGAAATTACATTAGGCACATCTAAATATAGTTGGAGACAAGTTTTGGTCAGTAGCAAAGACACATCTGTCCAGTTGTGAGAAATATTACTACCGTCTGGCTTTGTAGATATGGATGAATGAAACATCCTTTCCTAATTTTTCCTAATCTGGAACCCATGTGGAGCACTAATCAGCTCTGCCCGTATACAGGATGTCCACACTATGTTCTAATTTTAGTGTTCAGGTGTTTCAGTCGGTTGCGAACAAATGTTTTAGATCAAGCACAAAACCATTTAATCTCAATAATGGCAGTCGGGTGTATCACACTGAAGAGTTCAGTGGTTTTAAACTGTGTTTTTGCTGATCTGTAAGATCTCACCTGGTCAACCTTTAGTGAAATGGAAGTCTCTGGCATGATGAGATCTCAGGCATGATGCTGTAGGCCATGCTCACAGAGCAGGGTTGGAGAGTGCTGAAGCACATTGTGTAAAAAAGCTTATCGCTTGAGAAATTGCTCATCACCGGAGATCCAAACTGCCTCAGAAAGCAACAGCTGCTCCAGAACTGTCTGTCAGTAATTGCATGAGAAGAGTTTTCAGCTGCACACCAGACTGAGATTAAGCCTTGGCGAGAGTGGTGCAAATAATAATTCTACTACATCCCATCAAAACCTGCAGCCCAACATTGTGTCAATTCTGCTCGTGCCACCATACAGCCCCCATCAGGTCTCTGATGGTAAGCTGCAGTATCTGGAACCAAGACGTTAACAGGAGAGGTGTAAATAGTGAGGTGAAGACTCATGGATTGGACAAGATGCTGGATTAACCTGTGTGTTCTGACATCATTGCCAGCATAACACATCATAGCTCTTCTTTGGGATTGGATCAGATATTAGATCTTTATCATATCTGTCTGTTCATCCCTCCGTCTGTCCATCCATCCATATATGTACAAATATACAGTACTGTGCAAACGGTTTAAGGCAGGTGTGAATACAAAGAATGCTTTCAGAAATTTAAATAATGATTGTTTATTTTTTATCAATTTACAAAATACAAAGTGAGTGAACAGAAGAAAAATCTCAATCAAATCAATATTGGGTGTTTCTACCTTTTGCCTTCAATCCAGCATCAGTTCTTCTAGGTACACTTGCACAAAGTCAGGGATTGTGTAGGATTATAGTCGGTGTGTGATCAACCAGTTTTACCAAACAGGTGCTGATGATCATCAATGTCACACGGAGGCTGAAACACAGTCATGTCTGGAACGACCTACCAGCCGAGTTCCTTCAAAAGGTCCAAGTGTACCTAGAAGAACTGATGCTGTTTTGAAGGCAAAGGGTGGTCACACCAAATATTGATCTGATTTAGATTCTCTTTTGTTCATTCACTGCATTTTGTTGATTGATGAAAATAAATGATGAACACTTCCATTTCTGAAAGCATTCTGTTTACAGCATTTTTTCACACCTGCCTAAAGCATTTGCACAGTACTGTACATATATATCCCTGCGATGGGCTGGCGACCTGTCCAGGGTGCGTCCCCCGTCCTCGCCCTGTGTGCGCTGGGTTGGACTCCAGCACTCCCCCGTGACCCTGTTTGGGACAAGCGGCAGAAAATGGATGGATGGATGTATATATATATATATATATATAGAAGGACACAGATTTAATGTTGCTAGCTACACTCAGCATCCCACAAGGGAATCTTTAAAAAGGGCATTTTACTATATCAGAGCACTGGGTTCTTCCTGTTACAAGACAAAAAGTTTTGATGGGACTGTCCCTTGGTCACTAGTAACGATACAGGAGTTTGTCATAGTTTGGTAAATCATGCTTTCATGTATCTAAACAACTGTGAGATCCGCACGTCTGCGCTCTTAACGTTTGCATCGTACTGAAGGAAGAGCCACAATTACCCTTATCAGTCAAACCGAAACCGAGAAAATTGTGCTTTTGGGTTGGTGGCCCCTAGTGACCCATTTCTTGTCCACAAACTGGTTTGTGATTTGAAACTCACTGTTCTGAGGTTTCTTACAAAGTTATTTTTCACCTTGCATGTTGACTCATCTTTTCATTATGTGACAGCTTGGACGAAAATACACAGAAACTCGCTACAGACTTCACATTTCACTTTCCCTTAATGAGGGAAGTGAACTAATACACTGCAGCTGTAAGGGTTTAGGCTGTGAAAGCAGGTAACGTTATCCTCTGGAAAACACGAGAATAATTATTGAGAAATGATTAAGGGAAGTTCAAAATGACACAGTAGGGTGATTCCACATTTGTGGTGCCATTTATGCCCCAATGACTACAACTGAACTTATTAATCTACGTAAAAGTACATTACGCTTTACCCTGAAATTGAAACATACAAATTCCTGTTTTTTTTTTTTTATGTGGGATTCAAATGTGTCATCGTTGAAAAAAGCTTTTTCTTTACATCATGTCAATGAGACCTACTATTTATGTGGGTCCCTCAGTATTTCCCAGAATTCAACTTACACTTTCATTTCAATGAAATGTGGAATTTTAAAAAATCAAGATTTGATTTCCTGCAGATTACTGGAATAAAGCTGGGATGGTGGCACAGTGGGTAGCGCTGTCGCCTCACAGCCAGAAGCTTCTTGGTCCTGGTCCTTTCTGTGTGGAGTGGACACATTCCACTCCTCCAGGAGATCTGGGTTCCTCTCACCATCCAAGATTTGTGTGTCAGGCGGATCGGAGATGCTAAATCGCCCCAAAGGTGTGAGTGTGTTTCTGTGTCTGTTCTGTGATGGACTAGCAATCTGTCCGGGGTGTTTCCTCTCCTTTCACCCTGTGAGAGCTGGGATAGACTCCAGCTCTGCTCGCTATCCTAATTGGGACAAGTGGCTAAGAAAAAGAGTGAGAGAGTGATTAGTTAAATTGTCATAAACTATAGAATCAAAGGAAAGTGACTATTCTTGTCATTGTGAAACATAGCACAGCACACAGTGAAGCGCAACGAAATTACACCTCTGCTTTTTACCCACACATTCAGCAGTGGGCAGCTGTTAAAAGCACCCAGGGAGCAGTGACAGTACCTTGCTCAAGGGTAGGATTCAAACCCATGACCTTCTGATCTTCGGGACAACGCCCTAATCACTAGGCCACTGGGCCACCACTATCCCAGAAATTGTTAATTTACTGTGTTTGAATGTTTGAAAAAGGCCGGACAGATAAACACATTTCATTCTTATCATCATAATGTCTTTGTTTGTTTTTCATTTGCATGCATGTGAACCACATGTATCTGTATTTGCTAATTCCACACTAATAAAACTCTGAGACTTTTATGAGCTTCTTATTCATTTATGCCACTAACAGCAAAGGAAAACAACAACAGATTTCATGTCTAAGACTAACCAGTTCAGAAGAAACTGTAAAAATATGTCAAAATATTTTAATATTCAGAGCTAAATGTAATGAACACCTTTTTCTCAGCATCAAATGCACAAGATTCAATTAAAAACGTAAGCCCACAAGCTTAGCTCTGAGTTGAACTCTAAGCACGAGCCCCTCGTTTCTTATTATCATGGTTTCATTTTTAGGGTTTCATCTGGAAAACATGCCTAAATAATAAGGACCATTTGTAGGTGTACCTGGATAATACGAGCTAACATATAACTGATTTTCAGGTGACAGCATTTTCAGGATCAGCTCAACACTCAACTTTAACTCTTTACTTTAGCACTGAAACAAGAACAGATTTACGCGTGGTTTTCATGAATATGTAAATTGCCTCTCAGTAGTGGCTGTGTGTGAATGTGTTCCTATGCATTTTGGCAATGAAAGCAGGATAAGCAGCTATGAAAATGTGAAAATGGATGGATGGATGGATGGATGGATGGATGGATGGATGGATAGATGGATGGATGAATGAATGAATGAATGGATGGATGGAGTTCCCTAGCTGGGGTGACCTTAAACCTTTCAACATGGTCAAAGGACAGGTAGTGGTTCATAACACTGGAAAGATCATAACTTTTCATTTTAACTGGCTCTTTTCTTTTTCCATAAAGTTTATGGATTCGGACCACGGACCAGTAGGCTGCTCTGAGGTACGGTCCCCAATGCTGCTCCCCGGGTGCCAGATGTACGGCTGCCCCCTGCTGCACAAGGTGTATGGTTTAAAAGCAGTGAATACATTTTGTTGTGGCTCACCTTGTGCTCACAATGACAAGTTGTCACTTTCACTTCACTGTCACTTAAGATCTTCATTCAGTTTATGAGCTGGTCTTGAGTCTTCCTTTTTCCTTCCTCCTTTCTTTTCTCTCTCTCTCGCTCTCTCTGCACTTTTTAGAGTCTAATTTTAGCACACGTTTCCTCTTACTGCTCAGGCAGGAGAGACAACACGCAAGACACTCAGCTGTTTCCATGCCAATGGGGCCTGTGAAATCCTCCTCTCCTCTCACACCATCAAGACTAGGGAGCCAATGAGAGACAGAGAGAGGGAGGCAGAGGGGAGGGAGTGAGAGAATGAGAGCAAGTGAAAGAAAGAGTGTAATAAAGAATGAAAAAGCGATTAAGAAAATAACGAGAAAGGGAAATACAGAAGGAGAACCAGAGAGACAGAGGGAGAGAAATGAAAAGAGAAAAGAGAAGACAGAGAGAGAGAGAGAGAGAGAGAGAAGGAAAGGCTGAAAAAGATGGAGGTTGATAAAAGGAGAAAGAGCAAGGGGGAGAGAGAGAGCGAGGGAGGAATGAACAAGAGCATCTCATGAATCTTCCACTCCTGGAAGATTCATGAGATGAGTCACTCATGTATCCACAGCAGTCTAGTCTGGTTAGCAGAATTAATCACATTAATTATCCATGTGCCTTTTGGTTTTAACTGAACACAGCCTATGCTCACATGACTATATTTAAAACAACGGATAAATCCTGCAGCCTGAGCCAGATTTAGTGCCACAGCACTCACGGGAACTGTAGGGTAACAAGTGCTTTTACCAGTCAAGATTAAAGAAATGCAGCTAAAAAAATCAATCAGTTTCTTCCCCAAACTTTAAGTGCAGTCTTTCAGCAACGACATGTAGTTTCTGAAGTTTATCTGTTTATTTTTGCACTAGAGTTACAAGGCTAACAGGGTCACAACTCCTAAAAACCAATATACTGAATATCCTATCTGCGATGGGCTGGCGACCTGTCCAGGGTGCATCCCCCGTCCTCACCCTGTGTGCACTGGGTTGGACACCGGCACTCCCCCGCGACCCCGTTTGGGACAAGCGGCAGATAATGGATGGATGGATGAATATCCTATATTTTTAATACCAATTTTAAATTTAAAACTAGGGTTATTTTACAGTTATGTTTAATATCGAGGGCAATTTCTGTTTGGGGCAGCGGTGGCCTAATGGTTAGGGACTAGGCTCCATAATCAGAAGGTCATGGGTTCGAGACCAGTGTATTTCCCTGAGGTACCTTTAAGCAAGACACTGTCCCATCACTGCTCCCCGGGAGCTGGAAATGGCTGCTCAATGCTGCAGAGAATGTCATTGTGGTGCCCTGTGTGCTGTGCTGTATATCAACAACAACAAATAGTCACGTTCACATCAGCCCTCTTTGTTGTTGCCACTTGTTGGATCCATTTTTGAAGCCTTTTTTTTGCATTTTGCCTTTACATTACCAAACTTCTGCAAGAGCCTATAAAGTTCATGGGCTGGGATTATCTCAGGATATCATACTGGTCTGGGACTCGAACTCATGACCTTCAGATCATCGAACCTAGTCCTTAGGGCCTAAGTATGCAGATTAGGGTCTGGGATTATCTCAGGATAACACACTGGTCTGGGACTCGAACTCATGACCTTCAGCTCATCAAACCTAGTCCTTAAGGCCTAAGTATGCAGATATTGGGGTGGGATTACATCAGGGTAACACACTGCTCTGAGACTCAAACCCTCGGCCTTCTGATCACAGAACCTAGTCCTTAATCACTGACCTGCGTCCAGAGCTTTTGTTAGGAGAGCTCCTTTAGCTGTGAGAGCAGAGACATTGGCTGGACAGAGGCACAGTCTTCACACCCTCACTGGAAGAATGTTTAGTTTAAACTCTGGAGTGAGATCTTCACGTGTGAAGGCTCAGAATATGCTGTGATCAAACACAGTCGGCATTGACGCAAAAGTCAGCGTTGAGCAGAAATCTGTATGGTCCAGGAGAACGGTTTGCTGGGAATGAACTTCAGGTCAGACACTTGTATGCATACTGAGGTCCCTGCACTTGTGCCCTAAACCAAAATATGAATGTGATACAATCTGCATTAAATCTGTAAAAACCCACTCTGTGTAAAAATGTGAAAAACCACTTACACAAGAATAAGACATGAACAGCACTGTTTCACTTCCCCCTGTGTGACACTGCTATGTGTGTAAATGTTTTTTTTTATTACCAAAGCTGAAGTTTCAGATAGTTGAACTGTGCTCGCAGCACTCATGCTCACAACATCTAAGCGAAAAAAATAATCTACTTGATTGATTTCTTTGCTTTTATTAATTATTATCACTGCAGTGTACCAAAGCTATACATGGCTGTCATCCAGAAAGGTGCTTCTATTATTTTAGCTACATATGCCTTAAGTCAAGTGAAGAAGCGAAGAGGCAAACTTTAAACTCTAAACATTCTGTGCTGATCTACTGTAGTTGGGATAAGGGTGCAAAATCAGTACTTTGGATTGTTTGAAGAGAGGCGTGTGAGAAGCAGTAGAGGAACCTGATAAATGATGATGATGCTGATGACTAGGAATTTAACTTTTTTCTTTATCTTTGATTTCTTAATGGGGAGTTCACACGACAGTATTTCAGGCAAAGTAACTCTTCAGTGAGACACTATTCACAAAAACTGAAAAAGGCAAAAAGATAAAAGCAAAACACTGAAGGCCAGTGCCCTCTAGTGGTTAATAAAATGTACTAAAAGTTATGTTATACACACACACACACACACACACACACACACACATATATATATATACCTGTCCAGGGTGTGTCCCCTGTCCTTGGGATGGACTCCAGCAGCAGAAAATGACTGACTGACTATATATGTATATATATATATATATATATATATATATATATATATTTAGAGAGAGAGAAAGAGAAAGTCTTTTTTAATCATTATTATTTATTTGTATTATTCATTTATTTTGTAATTACAATGTTGGACTTCACTGGGGCAGCGGTGGCCTCATGGTTCGGGAGTCAACCACAGGATCGGAAGATTGTGGGTTCAAACCTCTTACCAGTAGGTTGCCCTGAGGTACCCTTGAGCAAGGTACCGTCCCCGTCACTGCTCTCCGGGTGCTTTCATAGCTGCCCCCTGCTGCACAGTGTTTGTGTGCTCGGGGTTAAATGCAGAGGTCCAGTTTCGTTGTGGTTCACTGTGTGCTGTGCTGTGACCTCACAATGACAAGAATAGTCACTTTCATTTTACATACCTTTGCAATATGTATCCTTCATTCATCCATCCATCCATCCATCCATCCATCCATCTTCTGCCGCTTGTCCCAAACGGGGTCGCGGGGGAGTGCTGGTGTCCAACCCAGCGCACACAGGTGAGGACGGGGGACGCACCCTGGACAGGTCGCCAGCCCATCGCAGGGAGGAGCAGGACGGGGACGGCACCTTGCTCAAGGGTACCTCAGGGCAACCCATTGGGAAGGGGTTTGAACCCCGATCCTCTGATCATGTGGCCGACGCCCTAACCACTAGCCCCCGCGACGCTGCCCCAATTTCCTTCAAATTAGGTAAATTATATTCCATCATTTTTGCCCACGTACATAACTTACATATTAGCAGAAAATCAGTAGAAAATCAGTGGCGATTACTGGAGATCCTGAATTAATGAATAATGTGAAGTAGTCACTGAATAATCAGTTTTCTTCTTCTTCTCCTTTCGGCTGCTCCCGTTTAGGGGTCACCACAGCGGATCAACCATCTGCATTTCTTCTGGTCCTCTGCATCTTCCTGCTTCAAACCGACCACCTTCATGTCCTCTCTCACCACGTCCATAAACCTCCTCTTTGTTCTTCCTCTTCTCCTCTTTCCTGGCAGCTCCATCTTCAACATCCTCCTCCCAATATAATCCTCATCTCTCCTCTGGACATGTCCAAACCAACGCAACCTTTCTTCTCTTCTTCACCTCACTTCCACATGCGCCATTACTCTGAACTGCTGATCCCAAGTATTTAAACTCCTCCACCTTTGTCACCTCCACTTTCCTCCCTTTCATTCACACTCACTTTCATTCCTCTCCTCTCTAGAGCAGATCTCCATTGCTCCAGGTTCTCCTCAAGCTGCTCCCTATTCTCTCTGCAGATCACAGTATCATCAGCAAACATCGTTTTTGAGAAAAAGAAAAGCTACACTGGGATTTGAAGAAGCTGTTCTTAAACCACAACTCCTGTGTCCTGCTATATTTCTTATTCTTATATCAAACTTAGATCAGCATTTAGCAAACACTCTTTTGATGTCAACAACTCAATCAATGGCTACTTCAGAAATGCTGTTCTTTCTAAAGCCTGAGTAGACTGATAAGTGAGTGTTAGCCAGTAATTTATTTTCAGTAATTAATTTACTGAACCCTACTGAAGGATATTTCGAATGGCCTACAGATAGTGTGATCTTGCTCAGACATTTAAAGTGGAAATTTGTCATTGTGAACCACAATGAAATTACACCTCTGCATTTTACCCACACACCATGCAGCAGGGGGCAGCTATTAAAAGCACCCGGGGAGCAGTGACAAGGAACATACCTTGCTCAAGGGTACCTCAGGGCAACCTACTGGTCTGGAATTTGATCCCACAACCTTATGATCCAGGGCCAACATCCTAACCACTAGGCCACCACTTCCCCACTAGCATAAAGATTATTTATAAATAATCTTTATGCTACAAGATGTTCAGGAGAACCAGATCCTCCTTTTAGACCCCAGGCTTCATGAGCATACAGTTAGCGGTTGGTTAGAAGGTCACGCAAATTTTAGCATACAGTCTTGGGTTAAATTTAGGCGTAATGTGGTTGCATAAAGGCAGGTTTTGCAATACAAACCCATACAAACCTCTCATCCATATTGTTTTTATTGGCAAGCTTAAAAATATGAACTAATCTTGGTATTGTGAGGGTTTTAATGTGCATTATTGTCTGCCAACAGTTTATTCTAGCATTTCACCTCTTTCTGGTCTTTGATTGAGGAAATGAGTAAAATTGGGCAATTTGAGTTGGCAAAGTTAAAATTCCCTAGTGAAATATACCATTGTGCAAAAGTCATGAGCTACCCCTCCTTTCTTACATTTCTTTTCCAAAGGACTGGACTTTCTTGATTTTTTTTATATATTGTTGAAGGACAGTGTTTTTGTCTTTCATGTTCAGTCCAGTCTCTGTACCTGAGCAGTTTGATAGTTTTGTGTTGGTTAATCCACACAGTGATCTACGTCTGAACCTTCAAGCAGCACAAAACGTCTAACTTAAGACATGAAGCAGTGAAGAAACAGGAGCAGATGATTCCAGATGATCAGGTGATTTGTTTACTGCTGATGCTGAAGATGTTGGAATCCCTTTATCTAGAACCCTCTTTAGGAACTTTGCAGCCTGTTGTAGTCAAACTCTGTTCCCATTTCTTTCAATTAATCTACTCAATTTGGCAAATAAACCACATTTTGAGTGGCTTGAATTAGTATTTTTGCACCAATAATGTGATCCACAAGCAAAATATAAAGAAATGGGGCCGGCAGTTAGACAAAGTTAGACAAAACAGTTCCTCTTGTGAGGTGAAATGTGGTCTACCAAACTGGACATTTTGTCCAAACAGCTTGGGGGAGGTTATGGCTTGGTGTTTACCAAAATACATTATATCAATAGTACATGACCACCAACAGAGCAAAAAACTAAATTTATGGGAACTCTAGTTATCTATCCATTTTAATGGTGACATTAAACTAGAATGTTCAAAACTAAAGTGGGTGGGAAGATATTACACTGGGCCTGAAACAAACACAGTGTAAGGGAAGGTATTTTAATAATCAAATGGAGGAGTAAGATTTCACTGAATATCATAAAAAAAAGCTGTGAAGGGTGGAGAATCTCAGAGAAACTTCATGTTGGGTGATCTTGTCATCATTCATTGGGAGAAATGAGTTTTTACAGGGAAATGTTTGCCCTAAATTGAAGTTTATGCGCATTAGACAATTAAAGCCAAAAAAGAAGCAAATGCTTCTAAAGAAACTTTCAGACCGGTTCTAGTTTCAAAGTTCCAATTTCTATATATAACTATAGCTTCAGTAGTTTCAATTTCAAAGCATTTAAAGTTCCTATTCAAGGGTATTCAAGGGTAGATACTTTACATCTGATCAGGAAACTTCTGGAGGACTTCCGAACTTCTCAGAGCGATGCTGTACCGGTTCATCCCACAAGCACAGGCATTAAGTTTAACCTGCAACCACTGAATACTGAATACTGCAGACTTTATTCTGCAGGTGAAGATTGTCAGAATGTAACAGACGGAGATGTTCAGGAACTATACAGCCCAGGAACTTAAAAACTTAAAAAAAAATGTTGCTGAACGGTGAAATAATAAATCTTTTTTTTTTGTTATGTTTTAACATATCAGGCTGTGAACGTATCCATATCCCACACCACGGTGTGACATCTTAAAGATATATGGTATATGTTACCTCTGGCACTGTGGATACACGTGTACTATAATCTGTGTTCATAGATCCAATACTATTCCTGTGGCTTTGTTCAAATTCCCATTGACATCAGTCTTAATACAGTGTGCTACAGTGTTAAGCACTATAGCATTTTATGTAATAGTGTCCATTGTTTATTAAAGAGAAATACTACAGCAAAGTGCGAAGCACAGCACTATGCAAGACAGATATCCATTTTTAATGTCCATACATATTTTACATTAAGTGCAAGTTATTCATTCAGATATTCAAGTTACTCAACAGAAACAATACTCAAGAGCTACAATCAGAAAAATCACAAATTGATCTTCATTCTGTAGTTTTGTGCCTCCCTACAACTGCCCCAAAAGACCTCACTGACATTGTCCCCCTTCAGAGGTGCACATTCAGAGGGACAGCTACCCATACACACCTCAGCTGCCCAGTGACTTTGGAAATATATATAAAAAAATCTTCCATTACCTAAGGGACACCTTTTAGTGCTCCCTTTCTCCCATTGTTCAGCTTCATCGGTGGATTGAAGGAACAGTTTTGCAAAAAATACTTATATTCTTAATGATTGGAGTAGCTTTACTGCCTAGTTAGTAGCCTCAGTAATAAGGTTATGTTGTAGATATTGTGACCCCTGGTTCCATTCACCATGATTGGCTACACAAATCAGGCTTTTGAGGTTTTCTGCCCAGTTTCATGTAAAGCTCAGATATGAAAGGTTTAAAAGGGAGCTCCACCCATTCCTAAAACTCTGCATAATTCACACAGATATGATTAAACTTCTGTGAGTAGATACAGAGCCCATGTATTTAAATAAAGTCATTCATAGTGGTCCCATGATACGTTATTCATTATGGAGAATGTGCTGACTCAGAATTCAGTACAACCGTGTAGAAAAGAACCACGAGTCACGTTGTCTAAAATTGTAAATCGGACATTTTTAATATAAAATATGAACTGGATTCAGAGTCTGAAATCTGACGAATTTCACTTAAGACACAACACTGTGGTTTGGAAAAAAAAGTAAAATTTATTATACCTCACAATCATCAATTCAAACACGTGCAACAATGTACTAGAACGGTTTACCAAGACGGCTGAATATATTTACATAGTCCGCTATATAACAAAATAGCAATACTGTTTAACTCTGCTGGACGCTGCACACACCCTTTATTTTCTGTAACAATCTGGCAACCGGTGGTTAATCGGAAGGGAAATCAATTTGAAACACTCTGTAACTGTCAAACAGTCACTGAAACAGCATATGCCATATGCGATCCAGAATAGCCCTCTTGAGACTTTTGCTATAGTGTTAGTGATCACCCTGACAAGCTTATTCGGACAAAAGTGTGTGTTTCATGAGTCTCTCCAAAAAGGAGATAAAGTGCTTACTGGGGGGGGTTAATACCTGCAAATAAGGAGCCATGACAGGTTTCAAATCTCAGAAGATGGTCAAAAATGTTGAAGACTGGAGCCATAAGATCAGCTATGTTAGAACAGCAAACACAGAGTTGCTAAAACACACACGTCTGGAAAGGCAAAAGGGTGGCCATTAAAAAAGGGACAGGACCACCAGCCAAATGACACGTTCAGCACAGAAAGCTTTTCCTTTTTAGGCTTTTAGGAACAGATTCAGGTCAGATGGAATCAGTTCACAGAACAGATTCAGAAAACTTCTTGCACTAAAGGTAAAAAGCTTAACGTCAAACCCTATAGGGTCTGGTAACTTCTGCAGTCTAACACCGAGGGGATAAAAGTCACTGCAGCTTAGAGATTGCTGTGAATATGTCTGGGGGAATTACGAAATAAACTGTGTGGAGGTAAAGCGTAGAGTGTTGTGGAAAATGCATGCTAAACACAACGGTCCCTGCTGGAATTAAAACAAAGCAACTGGCATTAAATTAACCTATATATGCTACAAAAGAATGCCCTTAAAGCAGCTTCATATTGATTGTACTGCACCCTAAAGAAAACGCTTTTCTGGACATGTAGTTAGTCTAGTTTCAAATAAAGAGGACAAGAGCCTGTGCCCCGAAAAGTATTTGAACGCCATACGGTCTACATCATGTCAATACCTTATGTTTATTGTGCTAAAGTGACTTTTTAAAATTTCCATCAGTTTGATTTTGTGCTAAAACAGCTTCATCTATTTTTTCCTATCTAAAAAAACTTCCACCCACAATAAAGTGCCAATATATCCTGAGCTAACATGGATTAATGCACAAAAAAACAATAAGAATTTCTATAAACATGACCATTAAGGGGGTCGCGGTGGCCTAGTGGTTAGGGAGGTACCCCGGTTCGTAAGATTGTGGGTTCGATTCCCTCACCAGTAGGTTGCCCTGATGTACCCTTGAGCAAGGTACCATCCCCGTCACTGCTCCCTGGGTGCGTTCAATAGCTGCCCCCTGCTGCACGTGTGTGTGAGTGGGTGAAACAGAGGTTGAATTTTGTTGTGTTATGCTGTGCTGCGTTTCACAATGACAAGAATAGTCACTTTCACCATTAACTGGTTGTTTTGCAGCATCGAATTCTGATTGGAGGTCCTGCAATGTGCCTTTTCAAACACAAGCCCAGCTTTTGATAGGTCATGGATTTGAATCCTTGACCAGTAGATTGCCCTGAGGTACCTCTGAGCAAGGTATTGTCCCCATCACTGCACCGCGGGCGCTGGAAATGGCTGCCCCCTGCTGCACAGCTTGTTTGGGTTAAATGCAGGGGATGCATTTAGTCGGGGTTCACTGTGTGCTGTGCTGTGTTCACTTACAGCAATGGTCACTTTCTTTTCACTTTCACTCTTTTTGCAGGGTTGAAGAGTGAACAGCACATCAAAACCTTATCATAACACAGAAGTTTCTTTTTTTCTTTGATATGTTTTTTTACTCAATTCTTAAAGACCAAAGAAAACTCCTCCACTCTTAATTTTGATTCAGAAGTTTGGGACAGTTCAAGGTTCACCATAGGACACCACATGGCTCCTCACTGGAGACAGTAATAACTTCCATTGTTTTGAGACAGCTCAGGTTGGACGATTTTGAGACAGTCAGAGAAGTGAGATTGCATTGGTAAAGAAAAACAGGAAGAGAGGAGAGACAAGGAATATATATATGGAGAAGGAAATTGAGGATGGAGCTCAGAGGAAAGGGGAGAAGAGGAAAGACACAGAGGAGGTTTATGGATGTGGTGAGAGAAGACATGCAGGCAACTGGGGTGAAAGAGGAAGATGCAGAGGACAGGAAGAAATGTACATGAATGATCCTGTGGCGACCCCTAACAGGAGCAGCCAGAAGCAGAAGAAGATGAAGAAGAAGAAGATGATGAGGAAGAAGAAAGAAAGAGGCTTTTACGTTTATGCCACTGATCTGCTTCGCGATCTGACTCTGGAACACGATCACCCTGTCCGTCTCTTTCCTCGCCTAACTTTCCCAGTCCAGAAGCTCTGACTTGTGAATTTGGAGTCGAGTCGAATGCAGCGTTAATCAGACGGTTTATGGTTGTAAAATCCAGGACAGGGAGCCAAATAACCTACATTCCAATAAGATGAACCCTCATCAGAAATGACTGAAAATAAATGACAGGATTAGCACCACCACAACAAAGCTAACTATAATAATATGATCATATAATATCACATTTGAAGTGTCCCTCTAAACAGCTGGTTCTACATTAAACAATAAGTCAAGGTTTATTAGAAATGAGTGGAAAACCAATCAGGACTTCTGTTGGATCTCGGGGGAACGATCACATTGGCTCGTGCTTGTTGACTAACCCATCACTTCTCTGATTGTTCTCTCCTCTCAGTTCAAGCAGTATGGCTATATGGCCCCATACGACACACGCTCACTAGCACAAGACTTCACACTTCTGTCCTTTCAGCACTTCTTGAATGAAATGACATGTACAAAATAAATACATAATCTTCTGGACTATCTTATATACCGAAATCTGCAGACAGTGTCAAAGAGGAACACACACGACAGGCAAAAAGCTCCGAGATGGAAGAAAAACACTTGCTTTGGTTAATGTGGCCAAACATTCTCTTGTGCATCTGAACGCTGTCAGCAACAGGAATTATGCGTGTGCTTATCATTTGACAAGTGCTTCCAAGTCGAAGGGAAATATTCAAAACCAACAAACAGAAATGTTCATTAAAAAGCTTAAATACCACCTGCAGGCAGGGATAAGGACTGCAACAACGGAACTGCTTTCACATTCATTCTTCACACGTAGGCGTCCCCAAATGAGAAGAGCACACAGACAAAGTTTGAACGAATACAATTCAAATCGAGGGCGAATAAATCAAAAGTGGGCAAAAAAAAAAAAAAAAAAAAAAAAAAAATGGAGGATTCTGGATCTCTCATTTTTCTCCTAATTAATATTGACTGTAAACAGGGCCGGCTATTTTGCTTCATTTTTATTTGATTTGTTTTTTTAGAAAAATAAACTTTGATATTAAAATAAAAGTCATTAGACTTTCGCTGTTCTATATGCGATGTGCAAGAAAAAGTGATTTTTGACATTTTCAGAGCAGACGGAATCCGTCCACGCCAGACATTCGCGCAAAATCATCAAACCGCTAACATGCTCATGTGTCAAACAGAAAAATGGGCACGTTAGGAATTTATGAATATATTTGGGACTTTTCTGTAGGATAAGGTAGACTTTCAGCAGCTCTGTGGATTCTTGTGTTTTGGACACTTTGGAAAGGAACAGATGGCTCGATATACTGTTCTCGTTGAAACCCTTGAAACAAAAGCTCAGACAAGTCTATCCTCGCACTGAGAAAAGATTCGTTTTGCTTGGCACGACGGGATGAATGCCTGGAGAACTCGCCTTCGCAAGCTCAAGCAGCACTTCAGGATGTGAAGCCAATGGAAAAGCGAAAATCAGAAAGAGCTCACACTTTAAAAATAAAGGTCCCTAAATGATTTATGGTTCTAGAAAAAAACCTAAATTGGTTAAGAACCTTCACATAACGTGGCGAGCCCAGTTCTTGTTTTATTTGTCACAAAAACAGTTGCTTTTTACTCACTCATAGTCTTTCTCATTTAAAATGCTCACCTGGCATCACCGTCCCTGAACAGAAGGCAATCTCAGTCCTGACTGCTCTCATACTTGCTCCCCGATGGTGGAGCAAGCTACCAAGAAAAGCTCTTGAAGAATCATCTCTTCCAAGAACATCTACTCTCCTAACACCTTTAACACTCTGACATGCCTAACTTGCATCTAGTCACCAGCTCATGAACTGCATTATTGAACTGCTTATTAATGGATACTTGCTCCTCTGTTCTTGCTGCACCGTAGTCTGGATCTGGTTCCTGACTTGCAGGTCACTTTAGATAAAATCATCTAAATCCTCTATTAATGTCTTAATGAGAAATGGAACAATGCAGATGGGCTCTGCTCTGACTGAATGCCCTGCATTGTGTCTCAATGACAAAAGAGCAGTTTGGTCTGGAAACTCTCCTCATCTTAAGGTTCATAGGCAGGGCTAAACTGCCATAAGCTGAAATGACTGCAAATGAGTTGCTCTTTCACAAAACAAAACTAGTGAATTATTTTTTTTTTTGAACGAGTGAATAAAACTATTCCTTGAAAAATACCTTTATTCAACTATTATATACAAAAAAAGCATAAAAGGGTTCTTTTTGGACCTAGATTTTAAGGTGAACATCTTGTTTACGAAAAAAAAAAAAAATTAAAGCAATGGCACAGAGTTTGGCCCTTCTGGTCCTCACTTTTGCTCCAACTCTATGTTATTCCTCAGGACTCTTGTAAGAACCACTGCTTCAAAGAACTACACAATGAAATGTTCTTAAAGGTATGAAGAAATCTTCTATATTCTATATCTATATGCTCCATTGAACCCTTTAGGTACCTTCATTTTTAAGAGTGAAGACTGGGAAGATGGACTATCATGTTGGCCAGCAAACTAGTTCAAGGTAGGCCCAGCTAAACCCAAACTTTGCTTCAGCTCAGCTTTAAACGGAAGCAAAAGTTAGACTGCTGACACAAGAATCCAGCTTCTCTGCACACCCTGCTGATGCACCAGGTAGGCCAGGCAAAGAGAAGCTTCTGGAACAGTTTGATGTGCTTTAGCTAGTTCACTGCACACATTCTGCCTTATGCTTGTCCATGTGAGGATAGTGAGTGACTGGATTTCTTTTACCCAAGATATCAGACATCCTCTATATCAGGGGTGGGCAACCCCGGTCCTGGAGGGCTGGTGTCCTCCACAGCCTCAAACACACTCACTAAACTTGACAATGATCAGGTGAGCTGTACCAGGTGTGTTTAAGCAGGGAATTCACTAAACTCTGCAGGACACCGGCCCTCCAGGACCAGAGTTGCCCACCCCTGCTCTAGATTCTGGGGACCGGGGAGGAGGTGAATCTTGGTGCTACAGAGAAAGCGCTGGTTGACGCAGTCAAATTCAATAGACACTAGCATGACAGCCATCATGGATGATACAAGCAAGACATCTTGAAGGGTAACGTTAACATAGGGTAGTATTAACATTAGGAATTTGGAGGTCATGAACGCTGGTTGGGCTGAACTGCAGCTGCTTTGACAAAGCAAATTCACATCTGAATATATAAGCTGTGTAGGTTTCTATCTGGAATTTAATTTCTTTTGCTGGCAGTGATCATACAAGGAAATTCAAAGTCAGAATTCGAGTTGATCTGGTAAAGGCCAGAAACTGGCTGTGTGCTTTTCCCAGACCGGTAACGTATGCAGAGAGGTCAAGACCAACCTGGTATGACTATAGCCAAACCGAGCCAGAAAAGTAGGCCTTCTTTAGGTGAGTGAACTTTCAGTTGTGGGCTGATGTGGATGAAGCGATGGGAGACAAAGGAGGCTGCACATCTGTGACGCTATATTGCTTATGGTCCTTTAGTATTTGTTTTTCCATCCTGGTCCTGTTCCCTATTTGGCTCCATAGGAGCCCCCTCTAGAGTGCTGAATGTGTAGTGACCAGGCTCTCCACTCAGGACTTGGACTCCTCCTGCTCAGCTTCAGCAGAAAGCTCCACGTCAGACAGGCCCACTTCCACCGGCAAGATGAGTGAAGTGTCCGAGTCGCTGCTCAGAGGTGGCTGGTGTTCACCTAAAGGAAGAGAAGATAAAACGGTAAAGGAAATCTGATGAGGCATTCTGGCTTAAAACTAACATTTCACATTTATGTTATTGCAGTATTGAACGAACTGAATTGCATCCCTTCTCGTCAACACAATTTAAACACCCACTCTGATGAACGAGCCCTTAAGGGCTTTTAGTTTTCCCAAAAAGTCCCATCATCTCCCAAATACACCAGAGAGTGGTTTTCCAAGATGTAAATACTTTGTAACGAGCAAAGAACAGTAGCACTGAGAATGAGGCCAAGCTGTGCCTTTGCAGTGTCCACATGCACTTCTACTGGAGCCAAAAATGTTATTTGGCCTACATCAAAATCTGTGACACAAAATACTCTGGAGCAAACAGAACACCCTGTACGATAAGTGGAAATAACCAATAACTAATCAAAAAGCTCATTTAGAATCTTTTAAATGATCTCTTGGCCACAGTCATGTGGAATATTTAGAAAAAAATTCATTTCACTTTCACAAGCTCACTTTACTTTGTAAAATAATTTCAGAAGAGCATGCAAGTGAAGTCTAAATCAAGAAACAATAAAAAGGAACAGGTTCCTGGAATGGTACTCTAAGCTACAAGTTCCAAATTCTGCCAGCAGAGGTCAAAAATGAGCCGCATTCACATCCACCACTCTCATCCGAGTGAAGTATTTTGCTCTAGGTGAATCGAAATAGTTTCCACCATATCCTTTGCAACCATTCTTTCTTACGCCAAATGTTCGTTTAGGGGGCTGCCTAGGCTAAATGGTCAGAACAAGGGCAACGTCTCCCACGCAGGCCATGTCTTTGATGTGCTGCTATTCAGTGGTGCAGACAGGAGCCTTAAAGGGACGCTAGGACCCCCCCGAGAATGATTAAAGGCAAAAGAAAAACATATGCTCCCATATTTGAAGCTGTTATCACTGCACATGGTTCATCCCAGGACAGCCAACAACAACACCTGAGTGAATAGTCCTTCAAAAAGACCAAGCCTTCTAACCAGAAGCACACCAGTATTATTCAGGATACCTAATTTGCTTCTATGACACACGAGCTGCAGAACTGCATAATTAAAAAAGTGCCGGAAAAAAAAAAAGAAAAAAAAGAAGCAAGGCACTGCATTAATGTAGCGTATTGCAGCAAAGCTACCAAAGAGGCTTCATGGCACAATGTAGTGCAGGAAAAGCTTGGAATTTTAAGATTTGTTCGAGAAAACCCTTTCAAAACAGCAGGGATCAATTCTAATGTCCATGTGAAGTGATCACAGCCCCCCTCCCCTCCCCTGCTTGTTCCTCTTCCTTAAAATGTAGAGGAAAAGCATCCAGATGGGATAGAAAATGGAATGTAAGAGAGGAGGCTCCACTTTCCAGCTGTGTTACAGCAGCAGAGGAGACATAAGGATGGAGATGAAGCTGTGTGTGCCTCCACCCTCCAGGTGTCCTAGTTGGATGCTGAGGTCAGAGGAGTTCGGTCAAACTTTGGCCCCAGAGACACACAATTGGCACCTCACACATGCACAAACACACACACTCATATGTAAACACACTCGCATATACACTCATGCTTTGGCTTAGAAAGTTGTATGCAGGCCAGAAGGATTTCTGCAAAGTGGAGGCCACAGTGGCCTACGTAACCATTAACCCACTTGCAAACCAGAACACAATTGCAGAGGGTGTTCTCAAAGAACAGTGAGGAAAAGAACATTGAAATCTGAGTCTAAAACAGTGCTGACCATCCAAACCGAAACCAATTTCTTTTCCATTTCAGCTACTGAATGTAACTAAATAATGAAAATGAGGAGTCGATGATAGTAAAACACTCTGCATTACTGTGTTTATCTTAACACTGTCCTTCCACCAGCAAAGGGAGCCTTATTTAAAGTGTCTCATTTAGCAAATATAGAACAAGCAGCTAAAAGGAGTTAAAAATGCACAGACTGAAGCACTTTAATCTAACTATCCTGTTCCTGTTTATGGGTGCATTCACAATCTCCATTTCACAATCGCCTTATTGACCTTCTCGGTGGCACAGTTTGCAGTGTGAAGTTATGGATGTGTGGAATCCTGGCCTGACACACAGGAAGTGGATTAGGCCAAGGAAAACACTCAGGAGGCAGTCCCAGCCTTGCCATTTTATTTTTGTTTACTCGAATTGTTCAGATTTGGGTAAAGTCTGGCTTAAGACTGGAGGCTTGCGTCTGCTGATACATGTTGGATAACTGTACAGGTTAAAAACAAGTTTAAGACTTTATATAAAACACATAAATTGATAATCCAAATAGAAATAAGAAAAACAAAGAACAAAAAAACACAGGAATTGTAGCTGCTGCTCACAGACAATTTAAGAGTTACAGGTGTCACTTGCATACTCACTGCTAGCGATGTGCCGACCCTCTTCGAGCTGTGAATCTGGCTCGTGGTAAAGGTGTGCCAGGCCGATTGTCCTCACGGCAGGGTTGAGCACCACGGAGCTCTCGCTCACCGTCACGTCACTGGCCCCTGTTATAGGGTCAGCAGGAAGGCCACCTAGCGACAGCTCGTAGTCAGGAGGAATATCATCAGAGCAGTCCGCGTTCGGCTGCAGGAAAGTGAAAATGAAAGTGACAACCCTAGTCATTGTGAAACGCAGCACAGCACAACACAACGAAATTCAACCTCTGCGTTTCACCCGTACACACACGTGCCCCATTGAAAGTGCCTGGGGAGCAGTGACAGGGAAAGTACCTTGCTCAGGGGTACCTCAGGGCAATCTACCGGTGAGGGAATCGAACCCACGATCTTCCGATCCGGGGCAACTCCCTAACCAGTAGACTCCCGCTGCCCCACGAGTGAGTCAACACAAGGTTAAAACATATAACGCAACACTGCAAGCGAAGATCCCGCTGTTGGTGCGGGGGATGATTATTCAGAGGGTTAACTACATGGATAAAATTTGTTGTAGTGATCAGGAAAAACATTCCTCGGTATTTTGTAGCACTAATGTCTTTTTAACAGCTGCAAGCTGTCTGGAAAAACAGTAATCATGGCAACGGGAAGAGCAGCCATGAAAATTACAATTTCTTTCTGCAGATGTTCAACATTGTTCATCACTCTTTAAACATCTAAGACATCTCAGGAAAAAGGCCAGAAAGGAAAGGAGGCATCTGCAGTTACAGGAACGCATGAAAACACTTTTCAAGTGTATCTATGGTGTAACAGTCTGTGAGTTCCAAAGGAAACAAATGTAACAATTTTTGGACATCGGTTCTTCTGATATCAGTTTTTAGGCAATCAGTGTGATATCATTAAAGATCTCAGATAGGCAAAACAGGAAACAGTTCCACTCCTCAGGATAATAGCCTCTGACAGATGCTGCAAACCTTCGGAGCTCCAGCTAGACCACATAACAATACTACTGAGTTTATTCAGGAACTTAATGGCCGGCTATGAAGGTTTAAAGTACAGTGTTTCTTGTTAGCACTGATTATTTACAGAAGCTACAATAAAACACAGAAGGGCAGTTCTGGTCTTACCGGAATACCGAGAGCTTTGAGGATGTTCATCTTGCACATTGGACAGGTTCTGTGGTCCTGCAGCCAAGGGTCCACACAGTTCTTATGGAAGACGTGCCTAAGCAACACAGTGGACTACAGAAATGGATCCAGTACTTAAATACTTAATTCAATTCTGATTACACCAGCCAAACCTGGAAGGCTTATAATATTTTGGTGCATTTTAAAAGGACCTGGAGTCATATTTCTTGATTGTCGCCATATTCACCTTGAGTTTACCTGTAGCCATGCTTCTTGAGTCTGTAGTTCAGAATTAAATTGGGAGGATTTTAATCCAACGCTGTTCATTACAAAAACCTCGGGTTTCATTAGCGTCTGAATTTTAAAGGTGATTTCTTAAAAACGATATGCAAGCAGATCTTCATAATTAATCCAGGATTATTTTTATTTCAAAATGCTTGATACTTTGAAGCTTACCGGCATGGCAGTATCCTCACGACATCATTGGGCTTGTAGCCTTCGATGCACACAGCACAGTTGTCAAAATCTGACTCCGTTTCCTAGGAATAAGGCCCACAGAGACAATGTTATGAGCGTGTGTGTGTGTGTGTGTGTGTGTGAGCGTGTATGTGTGTGTGTGAGCGTGCATGCGTGTGTGTGAGCGTGTATGTGTGCTAATGGAGATTTCCTGGAAAAGGGGCAGACAGGGACATCTCTGCAGTAAAAGACACAAAGCATGTTAAATGAGAAAGAACCGCACACAGGCGGTAGTGAGGCAACCGATATTCATGCAAACAGAAGGAGTAACCACCAACCTCTTAAAAAATACTTCAGCACAAAAACAATGAAACATTGGGTTATGCTTCTCTTGAAGTGAGGTTACAGTTTAATTCATCAGATTCTTGCTGATTCAGTGGGTAAACAAGGAACATCTTTGGAGAACTTTAAAAATCAACTGTTATCAGCTGATGTAGCTCATAAATAATAATAATAATAATAATAATAATAATAATAAATAAAATAAAAAAATACACCATCAGTTGATATCAGGCAAACTATCCTCAGAAGTCCTTGCTCTTGTAACACTTCTTTGGTTTGGCAGTTGTGGCCGGAACCAGATAAATAGCAACTATTGTCAGAAATACCCCGGGTTAATTCTTATCGTTTGGAAATCCATTATGACGGACTGCATTAGTACAGAACAAACAGCTTTTCAACTCCAATCTGAATGAGCTTTTATTAACAAAAACCCTGAAGAGTCTTTTTTTTCTAACTAATCTCAAGCCATATTTGTAAGAAGTTTCAAATCTGACTGAAATCATATCTCTGGATGTACTGCTGCCAAATTTGATCAGTCAGATCAGGTTTTTTTCCCCACATTTCCAGGCAGCAGAAAGTCAGCGCTGCACCACATAGAATAGCTCAAGGATGGACAGCTGAAGCTTCTACCAGTCACTTAGGACAGACATTGGCAGGCATGTCCTACATGGGGCAGCGGCCTAATGATGAGGGAATAGGCTCCATGATCGGAGGTTTTGCTCATGGTAAAATTGAAAAACACATCTAACCTAAAAACCAGCTTGCTAAGGCTTGCTAAGGGACAGCCATGGACTAATGGTTAGAGGAGAGTTGCTGCTTCAGCCCTGTGGACCGGCAGGACAAATGTGGGCAGTGGTGGGTGAAGAATGCTATCACATCCATGACTGAAGTGCCCTTGGGCAAGGCACCTAACCCCACAAGTGCCCCCCAGGCGCAGGTATGCAGCTCACTGCTGCCGTTACTGGTAAGTCTTCACTCTTGATGAGGTTGAAAGTTAAAAAAAAAAAAAAGAAAAATTCACTGCTCACTGTTCAGGGTGTGTGTCTAAGACCCACATAGATTGTTGAAAAACTGATTATCATTTGTAGAGTCATTTGAGAGTAATCTCAAATAGTCTTGCTTATGAAGTTTCTACACATCATGTAAAAAAAGAAACGTAAAATAAAAAGATTAGCAGAAAGTAAAACCTCTAGCACCAAAGCAGGGAACAACTGGTTACTGGCTGAAGAAAAAAGAAGTGTAACATATAGGTAACCTTGTCTCCTTTCCTGATGGTCCGCACTTGTAGCTTGCTGATGGCCTTCTTTGCTGCATCCCCCAGCCGCCTCTGGGAAATGAAGGAAGGAAGGAATAAATAAATAAATAAATAAATAAATAAATAAATAAAAAGACAACCCAAAATAAGCTCCAGACAACTCAACATGAACGAAAGACCTGCAAGTCAGATAGCATGATTCTCTAAATGAAAGGAAGATTGCAGCATCACGCTAGGCTAAATCACCTGACTGAACCCGCCACTTACTCATCAGCTCTGCTAGAGCATGCAAACCTCAGACTCTGCAGGACTGCAGTCGTCCAGAACCTGAATCGACACTGCTGATCTATCTTTTCAGGTGCACTGAGGTCTAAAATTACTACTGGGACAGATGCCAGAACAAAAGCTTGAGTGGTAAATAAGTTAGAAGCTCCTGGCTTACGCCATCCGGCATAAAAATCTCCCCGAGGGACGTCGGCTTGTTTGCATCTTCGTACGCAAGGACATACTGCAGTCAAAATGCGACAGACTGGCATCTTCAAACTTAACTTGTCCTCACATTTCTTCATATAAGTTTCCACACATGAATAATTCTCAGCTCCTATGTTACTCAAGTTACTTTTCAAAGAATTATAGGTGTGTGTACCTGGTTCCGATCCCGTGCATTTGCATAACGGAACCGCTGGATGTAGTAGAAGACCAGCCAGGCCAGGGATATGATCATGAGGACGATGAAGGAGATGGAGACAAAGACCACAGAGGTGCGGCTCACATATTTCTGCAGGTTGCGCGTGCCGATCGTGATGTGCATGATCACGCTCACGTTCTTCTCCAGCAGGGCCACAATCTCTCGCCCTTTTGGCTCCGGGATCATGATTGCCACCACATCTCCTGTTCCTGAGGGCCAATAAGATACAAGGGTCGAATTAAATGGACATGCTTAAAAGGATCCTATAATTTTAATAGAAATATGCTTTTCTGGTTTGAGTTTCTGGAGTTGAGTTTTCGCTGAAGTGCTTTGGTCCTGCTGAGTTAAAAATACTTTGCATCAGATCACCACTGTCTTCATCGATGAATAATCATCATCATCATCATCATGCACAGCGACAGCCCTCGCTTCGGTATGGCAGCCACAGAACTGGGATGAGCAAACAGAAGCCCTGCTGCTCGGCGTGATCAGTCCCCATGGTAACAGAGCTGGCTGCCAACTGCCAATAAGGTTATGCCTCAGCAGACACCCAGGATGTTCAATTCTAACAAAAGTCCTCTCAAGCCATGAGAGGTCAGGCCATGGGCATTACTGCTCCAACCAGACCTGCACTAATCTCTGCTTTACACTAGAACAAATACTTTTGAAAATAAACCACTTCTCATCATAAATGCAGATGATCAGCCCGGATTAATTTAGTGCTGGAAGTTTCTGTAGTTTCCTGATGGAACTAGAAAGCCAATGCAGGTAGAAACAGAAACGTGAAAGTGACTTCTTCTCATTGTGAAAAGCAGCACATTGAAACACAACGAAATGCAACTCCTGATTTTCACCCATATTCACTGTGCAGCAGGGGGAAGCCAGCACACAGGAAGCAGTGATGGGGATGGTACCTTGATCAAGGGTACCTCAGGGCAACCTACTGGTCTCGAAATCCAATCTATTACCTTCCAATCCTGGGACCTAGTGCATAACCACTGCCCCTCCAAGACTGTAGGACAGATTTCATTCCTCTTCTTACCACCTCTTTCCAGCTGCAGTGGTACTGGGCTGTATAAAATCCAGTAGGATCATGGGTAATCCAACTGCATAGGTTCAAACCCTCCCTAAAACTGTCAATAAAGCTCCATTTACACCAAAAAGGGCCAGTGGTAACCTAGTGGTTAAGGACTTGAAGCAAAGATCTGAGTGGTATGGGTTCAAATCCTGCATCAGTAGGTTGCCCTGAGGTACCCTGGGCCAAATCCTCCCCCAACTCTGCCCCTGGATGTACGGCTGCCTGCTGATCTTTTTGGATAGATGGTTTAAATGCAGAGGAAACGTATCATTGTGGTGCCTTCCCTGGGGATCCCTGACCTTCCGAGCCAGGACCATGAGGCAGCTGCTGCGCCAAACAGAAGCATATGCACACTAATTAGTATACCAAACTCACTCACTCCTTTTCTGAGCCGCTTGTCCGCTTGTCATGGAGGGTTCTGGAGCCTATCCCAGCTCTCTCAGGGCAACAGGCAGGAAAATAATTAACAATGTGACAGTCTCACACAGCTAGCAATCTTGAAAAGTGTAATTTTGTATTCCATTATCACATTATGACAGCTTTTAGTACTGTCCTCAACATAAGGAAACTATCTACTGCAAACACACTTATACAATGGAGCTTAATTGACTGTCCCTTAATCCCGAGTGCAAATTTAGTTCTTGCTTCTCCAAAGCATCGGTATTTAAACAGACAATTAAACACAGTTTGCACAACTGACTGACCACTGTGGCATTGTTAACCAGCTCCATCTGAGATCCTCTAATTTCCACTGAGGATCCACATAATTACCAATACATCATTTACTCTGGATTATGTGCAAGCACTGAAGCATTGCAGCAAGTGATTCTTGGTACCAAATTGGCACACTACACAGGCTCTCTGGAAAACAGCCACTACCTGCCTCTTAGATTTTTTAATAATCAGTCCCCAGATGACGGCGAGCATCCCAGGAGTGCAAACACTGCAAAGCTTTAAAAAACAGCAACATAAAACTCTCCGGAGCAAAAAATAAAAGTCTTACCTTTTGCTCCATGCAGCTAAAAATAGGGCCATCCTATTTCAAGTGTTTGACTCTGACTCAGTGGACAGGCCCGTCACCTCATTTCTGCCTCAGAACATCAATCAGAGCCTGCCCATTCAGCCTCTTCAGCAGGCTATGCAGATCTGGACCGCTTCCACATCAGAGCAGACTCTGAGGAGTCCCCAAAGAGAAGTGCAAGCACTTCCTACAGCCTTCAATGAGCGAAATCCAATCTCTCACCAGGGGAAACTCTAAATAGCTGCCCCTCTAAGGGGAGAATCGATAACACTGGGGAGACACTTGCGAGAATTTGGAACACAGCCATAAACCAGTCAGGTCTACATTCAGCCTTTTGGCCAAGAAGATGGACCCGACAAACACAAAGAACTGTTCATCACTATAAAACATTCTAAAACAGTGGGTCAATGGGGGGACATTTTAGAACAGGGTAAAAGAGAAGAGCATCCTAAAACTGAGTAAAGATGAGAAAATATCTGAAAGTATTGCGAATGGGGAGAACATTCTAAAGCAATGATGAAGGGGATGAAGGAGGCTTTCTAAACATTCTAGACCAGTGTGAAACTGGAGGACTTCTAAAGGAGTTAAACTGGAAATTCTAAAGCAGTGTGAATGGAGAGGACAGTCTGAGACAGTGTGAACAGGGGGGACAGTGGAAATTGCAAGCACAGTATACAGTAGTGTGAACAGTGGTGTTGGAGATGATATGCAAACCATGGAAACCGAGAACTTCAGGAACCACATACACTGGATTGTTCTACTAACTACAGTAAAACATTCAAGGTGCAATTTGAATTTGGAGAACATTCTAAACAGAGTAAATAAAAGAGAACATTCTAGAACCACAGAAGTGTTTAGAGCATTATTAAACAGTGTGAGAAACATGAACAGCCTGGTAAGGAAACATTCTAGAACCACTTGAATGGAGGATACAATTCTAGAGCTGTTCAAAAGAGAGGTAAATTCTAGAACAGTGTGAACGGAAAGGAAACTCTTCCAATTCAGAGTAAAGTTAATATTCTGGAGCAGAAGGCCTTTGGCTATGAACCAAATTCAGAGTTCTCCTTCGTGTAGCTGATAAACACCCATCAGCCCCACAGTGTACCAAAGGATCAGAAGTTTCAGACTTTATTGGTAAAAATGGCTTGAAGAAAAAGAGCGTATAAAAAAGAAAGAGCGTATTGTTATCTATAAAGATATTTCATACTGATTATTAGGATAATATCACCATGGTCACTAAAGTTTTATAGCTTTATAACTCTGACCCCCTTACTGTGTTGGTGTGAGACGTGGAGGAAATGAACGAAGAGATGGCACCTTGTTACCCCGGCAACTCTCTGCTCATGGATCGACACACAAACCTTTTATCAGGTGCTGGTTTGGAAGCTATAAATATCTACAGGCACCCAACGAGGGGCCAAATAGATATACACCAGACAGCACATCATGCTTAGGTTTATAATATGAACGGACACTACTACTAAAAGTGATAGACCTGTGGTTACCCATGGTAATATTCTTGCCCTGCAAACCTCATTTCAGCATGCAATTAAAAAGAACTTGTGACAATAGAACAATATCTAGTGGAGCGGTTATACTAGCAGTCACCTAGTATAGAAAAGGGCCAATTCCCAGGATTTGCAGAAAAAAATGTGGAAAAGTTTATCTCCTCAACCGCCCCTGAACACAGATAAGTAGCCCATCATTTAATTCTAATTATTTCAATTTCATTTCATGTTTTAGAAACTTACTTTGCAGTGTTTAATTGCACAACACAATGAGAAAAAAATCAATATGGAAAAGTGAACAGTCATTGTGTTACACTTCTCACCCTCGGTTTCCAGGAGATAAATGCAAGTCAAGTCAAGAACAATTCAACCTGCCCGGACCTGTGGTCAAGGTGAGTGTGTCTTCAAAAGAAGTCAACAGTAGTCAATTACCGGACGACCTATTAAGGCTGGTTCTGCGGCATTCTGAGGCAACCATTTCATTACCAAAAGTCAAGTCAACGACAGCCTAAACACTAAGACTGATTTTCCAAACTTCTTTACAGCGTTACAATGCACTGAACGATCAATGGATGTTGAAGCAACTGAAACACATCTGTCTTAATTTAGAGTGTTCTGGTGTCTACATGGTCCACTGCTTTGCAGAGTTGCTCTGACCCATGCCTGTCTTGGTGTTAATGCTTTAGGATCCCAGGGCCTAAGACTTGCCCCAATACTTTCCATTTTGTAGGAGCACCCACACATCAAGGGGGCAGCTTATGCACTGCCAAGGTGAATGATCATTTAAAAAGATCAACCATAATACTAAAGCTGCCTGCCCAATGTGTAGGTCTCTCTTGTGGCAACAAAATGGCATTGACTCTGAAGCTGTGCTGTAGTGTCTAGCATTAAAATCATAGCAGCAAAGTCACAGAAGTTTTGAGTTGGGGCCAGAACATCTCATGGAGCTCGGCTGGCTTGAGATCTGTGGAATTTGGAGGTCAATTCAGGAATGGAAAGTTTCTCAGATAATTTCTGAACACTTCTTGCAGTGTGGTGGCACTATCCTGCTGACCTTGGGGAATAAGGTTACCCTGAAGTAGTGTTCATATATTTAGGTGGTACAGGCCAAAGTAAAAAATCACAAGGCATGGAGAAAGGTTTTCTAGCAGAACACTGCCCAGAGCATCACACTGCCTCCCCCCAGGGATAAATATGAACCTGGGCGTGGATAGTAAAACACGATTTATCCAACCAGCCACCTTCTTCCATAACTTAAAACATAAACCTTTCTCTAACTGGTGCTACAGAGGCTCGTCAGGGGACAGAGACAGACAGAATAGCCTTGACTCTTAACATGCATCAACGACAGTAGGGTGCCCATCACCCTGTTGGTTCAGCTGTTGACCTTTCTCTGACCACTTTGTCAGTTTCTATACACTGCATACCAGGAACATCTCAAGACTTTCCAATTGGGAGATGCCCTAGCCCAGCCCTTACTATCCCAAACTGGCTCTTGCCAAAGTCAGAATCCTGACTTATTTGACTAGTCCAGGCCTATTTTTCACTGCTTCAAACGCGACAACTTCACAAACCAACCGCCTACTTGTTTTCTAATGTATCCCAACCCTTGACACTGTAACAAGATCATTGATGTTATTTACTTCACCTGTCAGTGGTTCAACGTAGTGGCTCATCAGTATTTCCAGATGAAGATGTAACAGATAATAAATAAATAAATATGAAAACCATATGACTTTGATGTTGAAGAATGAAGAATGTAAACTCTATATTAATTTTTTTTAACTATGTATATGAAGAACTTCGAATCTGATGTACCAAAAAGCTAAGTTTTAATCGCCCAAAGTGGGCAAATACATTCTCAAAAACCATGCATTGCTCAAAAAGTGATTATAACGTACAAAAGTTTAAAAAATATTGGTTATCTTGATAAACTCTAATCAGAGTGAGCTTCTCACTCACTCCATTTTGAGTGGAAAGAAAGCAGAACTGGCTTTAATGAAGGAAAGTGTATGAAAAACCAGGTCTTCTCTGTTCAAATGTACCGGATGTCAGAAAAATAGATATTATGACTTCTAGTTACTGTGAAAATGTCTGGAAGTATCAACATATTGTATTTTTTATTACATCGGCCAGCCCCGTTTGAGCCCAGAGGTCTCCAGGTCTACATGAACCTCCCTGATTCCCACAGAACTGAAGTAGGAACAGCTGCTGCAACATTTCAGCATTTCCTGTGTGAAGACCGAACTTACTGAGCTTTATCTAGGATGCACCATTCATCTTTGCCTTTCTTTACTAAAGACTAGCCCAAAATAGCTGCTGAGAATGTGGTTTAGCAGTCAGTATTTGGAGGCCCGGTACCCTGCTTAGTGCTGAGCTGTAGATTCGGCTGCAGCTATAAGGTGGTGATGGTGCCAGGATTATCAGCAGCTCTCAGTGATCACTGTGAAACACAAGCATCTGTTAGTGCTTTGTCTAGGACTTTCAGAATGTGCCATGGCTGGACAACGTAGCCAGATATAGAGCCCTGGGCCCAGCGGTGTTAGGTTTCCATACACTCAAGCATTGAAAAGTTTGAAATCGATGTTTTAATAAGAAAAGAATAGACTTTACTGCATTTAAAATTAATAAAAATATTCAAAAGAGACTGAAATAGTATGTATATGTGTGGCCTGTGTGGTTTAATTCTTGAATCTGTACTTTATACTGTTTGTTTTTTATAACAAACACTTTTAATGTTAAATTTAAAAAGGTATAATATTGAGTTCATAGTCATCAGAAACAGAAATGGTTAGTAAACCATTGATAGCATTAAGTAGTTCTAATAAAGAAACTGAGAAGGAAAACAAAGAGACTGCTTAGTGTTTTAGGGCCTATAAGACATACTGCATGTATTTTGATGGAGCTGAACTGATTTAGAGGTTTATATAAAGCTTTATATATATATAAATGATAAACGAACAATAATAATAATTTAATGTGACCGAGGCTGGAAGTGAAACAGCTGCCAGCGAAACGGAGCCCAAATCATAGGGAAAGGCTGTTGGGCCATCCCAGCTCAGCTCTTACTGGGACTCTTTCAAGAAGGAGTGAGAGGACTGTAGGTGTAAACTGGGACTTCACTGTGTCCAGCACAGAGTTTTCCTCAAACATTACAATGACTTACTGTCCTGCCTAAACAGAAGCATATTTGGACCCTGATTATCAGTAGGCCCATAAATCGGTGCGCTGAGAGAGGTTCCCAACCTTACACATAGGCGAAGTGTTCTCCGACAAACCAGGCCTGTGCGCTTTGTTACAGGTGGCCCTCTGTAAAGACACTCCTGTCAACCTTCTGGCATTTCTCCAACTAAACACTAGAGCTCACTCACTTTCTTCTTCAATAAGAAGGCTTGTCTGTTTCCATCCTTCTCTATCAGTTCCCCTTACTATACATCGGTTCATTTGACAGCGCCTCTTCAGATCTCGTTCTTTTCTTGCCTCTCCCTCTTTCTTGCCGTCCATCTGTCCGCTCCTCTTAGGCGGTGCCTGACTGGAGGTAGGCCAGCTGCGGCACAAATAGCAGCAGGCTCCTGAGCTTTTCCCAGATCTGTTCTGGGATCCTCCTAGGTGATTTCAGAGTGTGCGTGTGTGTGTGCACACCAATGAGAGTATGTTCAGTGCATGATAAAATTATCAAAATGGGACATGACATTGTAGGAGAAATGTGAGTCTCTTTTAGGGGATATGAAGAGCAGTGGAATATTGTTTCAATGAGTTGCTACTGCATGCTGCAGTTAATCAGTTTCGGGCAGAAGAAAAAACAAAAAAACATCAGTATTATGCAGGCAGAACCAGGCCTGAAATGAGTTTTTTTCCTCCTAAAAGAGAAAGCGCGGAGTACTTTATTTGTGTGGAAGTAGATCTCGCTATGTGAACCTTGTAGAAATACAAGGTTGTAAGTCTCTGGCAGCAAACAGAGTTAAATAAAGTGTCCAAAGAGTCGCATCAGTTGATCATGTTAACCTACTACCTTCAAAATTCAAGGCTAGCTATCTGACAAGCTGTTCATCCATCCATCTAATCATTTTCTTCCCCTCTGACCAGCCTGGAGAGCAAGATCCTGTGCAGTGAAGTGAAAAAGTGAAAGTGACTACTTTCCTTGTGAAACAGCACACAGTGAGACACAATAAATAGATTCCTGTGCTTTTCACCCACACACTGTGCGGCAGGGGGCAGCTAATTAAAGCTGCCCAGGGAGCAGTGATGGGGATGGTACCTTGCTCAAGAGTACCTCAGGGCAACCTACTGGTTTGGGATTCAAACCCATCACCTCCCGATCCTAGGGCCAACTCCCTAAACTCTAGGCACTCCTTTCGGTTAGGTGGCTGAGACTGAAAATAAAATAAACTGCAGCCCATGTCTAAATGGCATTAACTCCTGATTTGCTGCTAACAAAATCCTTATCTCCGACATCCAGAGCATGATTTTCTACTTGCGAGTGTAGCTCTTCCTCCATTTTTCAGTTAACACACCAACTATGGCAGGGCAGCCTCTCTCCTCACCTACTCATAACACGTCAAACAGGCTCTCCTATTGTGGTCGGTATACACAAGCCCTATAGTGTCACGCTGCTGGAGATAATACTGCACAGAGCTCGGTACTGACAGCCTTATGCTCGAGGTGGACTCGGCGCACATAATTCAAGCAGGGATTTACTTCTGTGCAGTCTGGAGCATGCAGGAATGCATAAATGTTTATTAGAGAAAAAGAATTTCAGTCAAACTCATAAGCACACTGAGATAAGCAGACGCTTTGTTATGAAGGTGAAAACTGCCAGAGGAGAGGAGAGAAGTAAATATTCATTTATCACAGTATGGTCGTGGTTGTTGATTAAACTGCTTACTTTAAGAAGAACACTCAAAAAAAAAGAAAAATGAACACTTTCTGGATAAAATTTGATTTCAAAAAGTAATTGTGACAGTTTGCAAGAGTGTCTGCATGCCATTAATATACATATTTAGTATTTAGTTTGAAGTACAGACTTCACAAGGTGGAGCACATTTTCTTTTGGCTGCTCCCGTCTCCATTTCTTAAAGTCCTCTGCATCTTGCTCTTTCACATCGACCGCCTGCATGTCCTCTCTCACCACGTCCATAGACCCTCTTTGTCCTTCCTCCTCTCCTCGTTCCTGGCAGCTCCATCCTGAACATCCTTCTCCCAAAACACTCCTCGTCTCTCTCTCTTCTGCACATGTCCGAACGCAATCTCGCTTCCCTGACTCTGTCTGGCTCTGACCCTTTAAACTCATCCACCTTCGCAACTTCCACTACTGGCATCCTAACCATCCTGTCCTTGCTTTCATTCACACTCATTTGTTCAATCATTGTCCCACTGACTTTCATTCATCTCCTCTTTAGAGCAGATCTCCACATTTCTCTTCTAAAAGGAAGCAGTTTTCGCACACAATTAGTTTTTTTTGTTTCCGCACTGAAAAAGAGGAAAATTTTATGAAACTAATGAAAGTGAAAGTGACTTATTGTTGTTGTGAAAGATGGCGCACACTGAGACACAACATAATACTTCCTCTGCATTTCACAGATACACACGTGCAGCAGGAGGTAGCTATTAAAAGCACCCAGGGTGCAGTGACGGGAACGGTAGCTTGCTCAAGGGTATTCGAATCAATGATCTTCCGATCCTGGGGCCTAGTCCCTAAACACTAGGCCACCGTGGTTTCCATTTGGAAACCTATGCTGATAATAGAGATGGTTATCTGCACACACATCCTGTGAACATCTAGTGCTAAACAACATGATACCGTGTGTATTCTGACCGCCTTGATTTTTGTAGGAAGGCCAGCTTCCCCGTCTAGTAGATTCTGATGAACAAATAAGCAGAATGAAATGAAAACTGAATGTGACCGAGGCTGGAAGTGAAACAGCTGCAGCAAAACTGAACCCAAATTATAGGGAAAGCCTGTTGGACCCTCCCAGCTCAGTTCTTATTGGGGCTCTTTCAAAAAGGAGCGAGAGGTCTGTAGGTGTAGGTCGGTAGCTGTAGGAGTTTTTCTGAAAACTTCAACGATGTGTTGATTCTTGTTGATCAGCAGGGCCATGTGCAAAATGAAAACAAATGGCCATAAATTGCACCAAATTGATTATTCAATGCACAAACATTTGCTAGATTACATGATTATTAATATAATAGATAGTGACGCCCTTAAAAACAAACAGCTGTGTTGAGCCAGACATTCAGATGTTTGCCCCCGAGGTTTTAGGTGTTGGACTGTGAGATCCACAACGATGTCTGGGCCCAGTATAATTTCCCCAGAGGACTGAGTTCACTGGGTCTGTCTGGATTTAGACCACATTAAAGGATTCAGCAGTAAACAGTGCCTGGCTGCATCTCTGTCATTACCCCAGAATTCGCAATGAACTCCAGACTAACACCATCCAGATGGCTCTAGATCAGTAAAAAGAATGCATCTAATACAAGAATTGTATTCATTTTGGTGACCGTGTGTCTCTTCCTTTAGTTCAGTTAGTTTCACATTTAAACTACAGTTCAAATTACACATAAAACTGTTGTCACTTTGATTACTTTCACGTCAGAGCTACAAAAGCAACTTTCTCTAGCCTTTCATTGTAGATGTTCTTAATCTGTTAGCATCTGTTCTTAATGTAAATGTAAAATACCAGGCCTGTGTTAAGGTAGAGATGATAAAACAAATGCATAAAAATCCTTTCATGAACAATACTTCTTACGAAATAAATGGTTTGTTCATTTGAATCGCACCAATCGCCTGATTAAAATATTGGTGCATGCTGCAAAATCGATTTTGCTTTTATTTTATCACCTGTTTGCCATAAAAAGCAGACTTCGCACTACAAGAACGATTTAGGTGCCATTAAACAATTGAAACGTTCACCAAATCAATTATATAGATGGTGCAGTCGCTACAAAAAGAGACGAACATGCTCAGATACTGAATTCGCTTCTTTGTTGGAGAAAAAGGGAACAATGCAGTAGAACAATGATCTACGGTTGAGAAAGCGAACTGAGGCGGGTGACTTTTGTCAGATCATGGCTCATTTGTTAAGTGAGTATGAACTCCTGAACACGGGTGGAGCACTGACTTTATAAAATCACACTGAGCTCATGAAAATGTTCGGCTGAGCTTCCCAACGTAGGTGCATTAAAGAGGCAACAAAAACTTGTGGAGCGGCGGTGGCCTAGTGGTTAGGGAGTTGGCACCAGGATTGGAAGGTCCCAGACCAACAGGTTGCCTTGAGTTACCCTTGAGCAAGGTACCATCACCATCACTGCTTCCCGGGCAGTATAAATAGCTGCCCTCTGCTGCATGGTGTGTATGGGTGAAATGCAAATTATGCACTTTGTTGCGTTTCACTGTGTTCCGTGTTTCACAATGACAGTCACTTTCACTAAAGGAGAGAAAGTGAAAGTGAAAGTGACGACCCTCGTCATTGCGAGGGCACACAGTGAACCACAACGAAATTGGACCTCTGCATTTAACCCATGCACACAAACACTGTGCATCAGTGGGCAGCTATTGAAAGCGCCCGGGGAGCAGTGACGGGGACGGTACCTTACCTCAGGGCAACCTACTGGTGAGGGAATCGAACCCACAATCTTCCAATGCAGCCACCACTGCCCCACCTAAGAGAAGCGGAACTATCAGTTTTTTAACTAATCGTGTAGCAGCTGTCTGACCCACTGTTTTGTCAGCAAAAACTGAAAACCTACACCGAGGGAAACAAGCACGGAACCCATACCTGCACCTACAGAAACTATCATGTTAACAAGGTGCTGCGATTGTTGAAAAGGCCAGTGCTTGCAGAAAAGGTGTGGAGAGTCAGCAGATGCTTGTCTAGATGACAGCTTATAAAGCTCCTACGGCTGACACAAGACATAAGGTGAGAAACAAATCTACCCAAATGTATGTGGCAATCGCAATCCGATTTCCATTTATACTCAGTTATTGAGATGGTAATGTAAACGGAACACGGCAATTTCTAATGGAAAAAGAACCAACACTTGCATTTTTGTTAATTGTAATGTTATTTAGACAAATCATGCTACTTATCTAGTACACGCCTCTCAAATCCTACAGATTTAACAGTAAAACCACAGTATGCTGACACACAGCAGAATTATTTGCAATCTGGAACCATTAAAAACTCCTACACTTGCGAGAAATTGGCCACACATCAGAAGCAAAGTTGCAGCGAGAGGTATTACATCACATCTTCATTAAGGTGTTTATCAGGAAGCTATAAAGACACAGAAAAGCTGTACATGCTGTATATTTACACAGGAAACTGTATTTTGTATTGACTAAGAGAGCACATATTGATATTACTTTATTGCCTGTAAAATCATCCAAAAGTTAAAGTTTTGAAACTCTCCAAGCATCAGTCTTTAAGATTAAATCCTATTGTCACAAAACTGGAGAAAACTGAAGGGAGAAGAATTTAAATGTCAGCTGGCCGTGTCCACACGCTGCTTTATCAATGACTGGATCTCTGGCAACCCTGAAAAAAGCAAAGATGAAATCCTGTTTTCTCTCCTGATGAATTTCATTCAAGCTGGGTGACACCTACACCTGCTCAGGACAATAAAAAAAAAAAAAGCCTTGCTAAGCATTACTAAGCAATGGGACAAAGTGTTTATTATCGTGATAAATCAAGCCAAAATATATCTCTTTATATACTTTTCACTGATACCATCTGCACAAACACTGCATGTTTCATTACAGATACTACTGTGGCATTACATCAGCTCTGCAACAGCAAACTTTCACTTCTTTCTGCTCCAGCAGACCAATTTCCCTCCATTCTATTCATTAAAGGAGACAAATGAATCTGTTTATGCATGGAAACATGTTGAAAGCCTGCATATTTATCGGTTGCCCCAGACAAATCCTGGATTAAAAACAGGCAGTTTGCAAACATGTCCCAGATTAACAGCCTTGTCCTGATGCCTAAGGATCATCTGAAGTTCTGTGAAGTCACACAAGGCTTCTCCAGTCGGGAATCTTCATCTGTTACACAATACAACTCCTCTGCCCATACAAACCGTGCAGCAGGGCCCGGGGAGCAGTGATGGGGACAGTATCTTGCTCAGGGGTACTTCAGGGCAACCTACAGGCCTGGAATTTGAGTCCATGACCTTCTGATCCTGGGGCCTAGACCCTAAACACTAGGTCACTGCTGCCCTTAAACATGGCTTCTCACAGTACAGATCCCTCTTTACACCGAAACAGTTCCCAGTTTCTCCTCGCTCAGCCAGTACGATCCAGACGGCGCTCCATCCTCGCCTTCTAATCAGAGTAAATTCAATCCTTTCCACTCAATGAAGCAATGAGCTCATTTGGGTGCCATGAAAACCGCTCCATAATCCTGAACGCGTAGTCAATGACACTTTCTAGCTTTATGTCCTCAAGATAACGTTCACATCTGTAGTAAACTTGTAACGATGGTCTTCTTTCATTTAAGGTTCAAGCTTTATTTCCCTTCAAAGAACGACAATGTGGATTTGGCAGGACAAGGAACGGCACTCGTCAGACAAGAGTTTAATGAGTTTAATCTCCTCTTTGGTCTTCCTCTTCTCATCTTTCCTTGCAGCTCCATCTTCAACATCCTCCTTCCAACATACTCCTCGTCTTTCCTCTGGACATGTCCAGACCAAACCAACCTTGCTTCTCTAACTTCGCCTCCAAAAACGTCTTACCTGATCCGTCTCTCTACACTCATTCCTATTCCTGTCCATCCTCGTCACACCCAACGAAAACCTCAACATCTTTAACTCTGACACCTCCGGCTCCGCCTCCTGTCTTTCCGTCAGTACCACCGTCTCCAACTGTATAGGATAGCTGGTCTCACTACCGTCCTGTAAACCTTCCCTTTCACTGGTATCCGTCTGTCACAAATCAGTCCAGCCACTCTCCTTCACCCATTCCAACTTGCCTGCACACACACATATATGACTGCTATAAAAATAATTAATTGCACAATTATTAAATATTATATTAGCTGTGGACAGGCCAAAAATGGAAAAAGGTATCTTGGCAAATATGATAAAACGTCAATACATTTCCAAATAAATAACTGATTAATAGGATAAATGTGCTTCTGTTCATTGTATGCATTCATTACAGTACAGGTCTATATGCTTTTGTCCCAGCTGTCAATCTCCCATAGTGCCGAGAGCTCAAATAAACAAACACCACTAACTCTTCTCTAAATGCAGACAGACAGTCTTTGTAATTCTATCCCAATTTATCGAATTTTCCGAATTACTAACTGGCCCTGCCTTAGATATATGCACTGTGCACCCTAAGCACGACTTCGCCCATCATCCACACTCAGAAAAGCTCAGTCTGATAAAATAACCATTAGAAAGTGTAAACTGCCTGCCGCTAACCTTATTCATGATATGAGAAGGTTACTTACCCCACCACAGACATGCAGAAAAGTGCTATAGGGTCATTTACCAGTCCTTGTGCCAACCATGAGTTAGTCAAGAGTTGAATATGAAAGCCTCGAGCAAAGGCAGCAGCATGACTTTCTCTTCTACAAGCTTTAAATAAAAACAGTTCCCATTTGATTCGGCGGTTTCATTCACGGACTGTGAGTTTGTCAAGGTAAAAGCAGGACACTCAGCTTTCATTATACCAAAATAAAATACTACAGACAAAAGTTAGAAAGCACTAAACTGTGAGCCGCAGATTTGTCTTAACACAAGGCCGGGACCTCTTCCAGTGCAAAATTTACAAATGCCTATCCCTCCATGTCAAAGCACTTAAAGTCAAATAAGCAGCAAGCCTGCCAAAAGTGCATTATATTTAAATGAGCGTGGCCCAGGCCAGGGATCGCTGTGAAAAACACCAAAGACAAACCAGTGATCACTCATTTTTGAAGAGGACTGATCACCCTGCGCCTCAAAACGAGGGTGATGCAGCTATATTTTGCATTAATGCAGCTACAGAGGCAGTGGTGGCCTAGCCTTTAGGGACTAGGCCCCAGGATTGGAAGATCATGGGTTCGAACCCCAGACCAGTAGGTTGCCCCAAGGAACGTTTGAGAAAGGTATTGTCACCCATCACTGCTCCCTGGGTGCTTTAAATAGCTGCCTCCTGCTGCACAGTGCATGTGGGTGGAAATCAGAGGCTGAAATTCGTTGTGTGCGGTGCTGTTTCACAATGACAAATTAGTCACTTTCACTTCACTATTCCTACCAGCCTGTATTGTGTATAAACTGATTTTTGTCCCATTTCTCTCTGGAGGAACTAAAGCCAACCTAGTAAAAGAAACCCAATCAGCTTGAAGTCCTTGACTAAGACAACATAAGGGTTCCGATCTTGGGAAAAATTTCTGATTTCATAAAGAAAACCCTGAAGCCTTTGGAAAGAGTTGAGTCTGTAATAGCAGCCCACCTCATATGCAGGTTCTTGGGTGTGTAGATGTGTGGAGAGTAGGCGCAGCGCTGCTGGGCTTGTTGAAAACACGTTCAACCAGGCCTGCACCTGCAAGACCCACTTACACGGTGGAAGCAATGGATCATCCAGTGCACCGCGCTAAAAATGGTGTAACACTGAGAATGATAAATAATGCTGCACAACAGCAGCACAGCTCAGCAGGGCAAATGTCGCAATAAGGAAGCTCTTCTTTGTACGAGTTTATTTTTATAAATTATTAGTATATATTCCTTTATTTCTACAGCTTATCTCCAGAGCGGCTGACAAAATCTGCACCTCTGTGAACTCTCATCCTTCAGACAGTGGAAGAGAAGTGCTTCTCCAAAAGACAGATGCAGACGTTGCCAAAGCAGAGGGAGTGTTTTAGTAACTGAGACCGGATCCCCAAAGCTTACAGCCTGTCCTCACATCCGTTTTTGCTCCGCTGACTGGTGATCTTAATGTTTGGGAGTCACATGACTGAAAACTACGAAAAGGCAAGTTTAATAGATTTGATTCTTTTTGCACGGGAGGTATCGGACGACGGGACAGAAAAAAAATGGCTTCTGAAGGAAACTGCACAAACAGACTGGCAGAGGGAGCAGTAAAGTGAAAGTGACTACCTTCGTCATTGTTGAACGCAGCACAACACAACGGAATTCAACCACTGCGTTGGGTAGCTATAGAAAGCACCCAGGGAGCAGTGACAGGGACGGTACCTTGCACAAGGGTACCTCAGGGCAACCTACTGGTGAGGGAACCGAACCCACAATCTTTCGATCTGGGGCGACTCCCTAACCACTCTAGAAACACTCATTATAGGTAGCGATGTAGGGGCTATAAATAAGGTTAACAGAGTTTCAGTAAATCTCATCAGCATCATCATCACAGTCCATATTACACACCAAGTATCAGAAATAATAAAAAGGAGTAAATAACAACAACAACAACAATAACAACTGGTTATGGAGAGAATAACAGTCCTTTTATTGGTGTGAAAATCTAAGCCTCAAACTTGGGAAGCTGAGGTGGTCTGCAGTGAGGAGGGCTCCGGTGAAGGTGTCTCTACCTTGGTGAGGCATGGTGATGGTTTCGTTGGCGCTGCTGGAGCCCACGTTAAAGATGACCACGGCGGAGGCGTTCAGACTGGCCGCCAGACGGATCTTCTCCCGGTACGTGCAGTTCCCGCGGGCGATCAGCGCGATCCAGGGGGTCTGGGGGTCCCGGCTGGCGGGGAAGCGGGTGCTGCTGTCGCAGGCCTGTCTGTCGTGTCCGGCGACGGGCAGCAGGACGGTCCCGCGGGCCTCCCTCTTGGGCGAGTGCTCCCCGTAGCGCCCGCACTCCGCCTTCTCCGTCCGCAGCTCCGATCTCACCGGGTCCACGTAGGTGATGTTGACGAAGGCCGTGTACCACTCCTCCTTCTCGGCCACGGTGAAGTCCAGGCACAGCAGGTGCACGAAGCAGAAGGACAGCAGCCACGTCGACAGAGCCAGGCTGCGGCACGCTTTCACCAGCGACACGGCCATGACGCCCCGGCCCGGCCCGTCCGCCCCGCGCCCCGGAGCCGCTTCTCCTCCCGGTTCACTCCGCGGTCTGATGAAGCCGAGAACTACTGCTCTCTCACAGACCGCCAGACAAACCCCACACCGCTCATCGCTCGACTCACTTCCGGACCTCTGTTTTGTTGTGACTGAGCTCCGAGCGAAGACTCGGTGAATCGGCTCTTTGAACTGGATCTTTTAAATGGATTAGTTGAACTGATTCAGCATTCAGGTCACGCCTGGCCCTCTGTGTTGTGACTGAGCTACGGATAACAACAACAAAAATAATGATAAGAAAAGTAGTTGTAGCAATAACTATCATGATTATTATTGTTGTTATTAGTACTATTATTATTAACTGTTGATTTGGTTCTTTTGAACAATTCAATTAGTTGAACTGATTCATCGTCTATCTCAACCTTATGCGTTGTGACTGAGCTCGAAGCGGGGAATCGGTTCTATTGAATCTGATTCTTTCACCGAATCGGCTGAATTGATTGATCGATTAAACAAACTTACCACATGTAATAGCAATGTATCAGTTTGGGGAAGCTTCATAAAATTGTAATCTACAAATTATTATCATTTTGAACATTTCTGTCACATTCCGAGAGCCTCAACTTTAAATGTACGTCTTGTTATCCGTTTCTGCTCATTTCTCTGCTCTACTCTACTCTACTCTACTCTTAAAGGCTAAAAGACTCCCATTCGGTTTGTGGGGATCAGATTCACTGGAAAAAAACAAACAAAAACACAAGAATGAAGCTGAATTACGGGTCATTGACTCGTAGAATCGAATATTCGATTCAGATCATTGAATCAAGGAATCGGTTTGATGAATCGAACTAGTTCGTCCAGCCTGTTGCCAGATAAATTACCCTGATCTTAGTTATGTAAACGGGACGCTCAGCTTTATAACGAGGCTGGATCGAGCGATACTGAGTCCTTGGTCCAGCACCTGGTTTCTGACACTTTAAGAGCTGGTGTAACTGAATCTCGTGCTGGAAAAACCTTTTTTCACGTGTATTATGGTCGAAAACTCACCTTCATCCTCGTGTTTTGTTTCATTAACAGCTATTTCAGACGTTAGTACACTCTCTTACAAGAATCGTTTATGTGATTAATTTGATCATTTTAACTACATTCTATATGAACGAAACGAAAGTTCTACTACTAATAATTAAAATTAGGAAAATTGGTCGGAGAGGATTTTGTTCAATATTTGGCAACCCGCGTTGTTTGACTGGCGTGTTTGCCTAAAGTCCGCCCTCTTCTGGAGCGGAGTCTGGCAGATAAGGGATTTCTACAACGTCATCACAGGAACCAAAATGTATGTGTTTAGAATTTGGAACGCGGTAAAAGAACAACTTCACATGTCGTCATAAAATAAAGCGAATCTTTTCTTCACACATAAACAAACACTGCGGGAACGAGGCAGAGCCTGGGTAGGAACTAATGTTCAGCGGCTCTCGTTTCCCGCCCGGAACTTCCGCGGCGGACGCGGTTGGGTGGCACTGTGAAGCCAGGCATCTGGGCGAGCAGAGTTGTGTGGTAGGTTTGAAACTGTTTCCAGTTGTCTTTATCATTTTCTTCTGCTGTTATTTGAGAATGATGATGTTGCTGACAGGAAGCTCAGCCCTGCTCGTGTCATCTGGAGGTGTTTAAGTGTTTTCTACTCTTTCTCAAACCGAGTTTCTCCAGCACCTCATGTCAAACCTGAATCAGGTTCAAACTCGAGCAAGGAGAGAACACAGGCAGCATAACAGACAGCACAGAGTTTCTCAGCTCTGCTGAGTCTCAGGAAACCTCATGATTTTCATTCCTCCTCTTAACACACGGGTTCCTGCTCCTGAACTGACCATCAGCTAATGCTGTGCCCCTGGAGCTTTTCTGAACTGAAGGAGTTGGAGTTTGGGAAGTTTCAAAAGACAAAACTAGCACAAATCCAGTTCTTTATTACACTAAACACTGTATTCCAGCAGCAAATGCATATATATCTTCTTAACCGAAGAAAAACAGTAGGACTGCTCTAGACTCCTGCAGCACTGTTCTAGACTCCTGCTGCACTGGAGCAGGACTGTTCTAGACTCCTGCAGCACTGGAGCAGGACTGCTCTAGACTCCTGCAGCACTGGAGCAGGACTGCTCTAGACTCTTGTAGCACTGTTCTAGACTCCTGCTGCACTGTTCTAGACTCCTGCTGCACTGGAGCAGGACTGTTCTAGACTCCTGCAGCACTGGAGCAGGACTGCTCTAGAATTCTGTAAGGAATGTAATTGTTATAATTAACAAATTATAAAAGATAACAAAAAAAAATACATACCATTCTAATGTATTGTTGTTGTTGCTTTAACTATATCACCATGCCTGGCACTCCCTTAGTGTTTATTTACAGGCTTAAAAATAACAAAACTTCACGATAGTGTTCCTGCAATCTGGGTTAAACTAAAATGACAGATTGACCAATTTACTATTTATGGAATAGTAAATTACTGGTTACTATTCCATTTTTGTCTGTTTACTAAGTTTTATCCTGGAGTTAAAAATGGAGCTAGACGAGCTTCATGTGAGAGTTTGAGGTTTAGAAGTAGCACTACAGGGTGGACGGGTCACTCTTGTCTTAGATGAGTGCCCCTCGACCAAATGGTTCACTTTCCAAAGCTGTGATGGACATGTTTCCCTGTTCAGCCTATAACACGTGTTTTGAGCTGTGCCCATAGAACTGTGCTTACTGTAAGCTGTTCATTCTTTTCTGTGCAGTCACATCATTTAGTGCTGAACAATGCCAAAAAAGAAGACCGGTGCCCGCAAGAAGGCGGAAAATCGGAAGGAGCGAGAGAAACAAAGCCGGGCGAATAGAGAGCATGTTGATGTGGCAAAGCATCCGTCTAATTTATCCATGGTAAAATGGTCTGGCACATTTTACAGTGTGCAAAATGTAGACATGAGATATTATGCTTTCAGTTTTAGTCAGTAGTTCTAAGAAAATGTAATTTGTTCTTATTGCATGTTGGAAAATTCACTCGTGCTTTTCTAACAAATGATTTTGTTTCTGCTGACAGGACTGTGACAAGTGTCTGAGGTGAGCTACTCTAGACATTGTGGAGTTTATTTTTTTCATTTTTATTTTACTTTTTTCTCAATGCTTTTGAAACATAACATGCTATTTGATGGTTAGTGTTGTCATGAAGCCCCTTTAATTGTGAACAACGTGTGCAATCCTGTTTCAGGCGTCAGAAAAACAGAGCGTTCTGTTACTTTTGTGCTTCAGTGCAGAAGCTTCCTATGTGTGCCCAGTGTGGTAAGTTAAAGCCAATTTTTTAATTCTCTCCATAATAAACAAAGATTAGCTGTCTTCAAGAGCCTTCTTCATGAAAGCTCTTAGTTGCAGACATGATCCACCAATGCATTTTTAGCATGTTTAGCTGTCAACTAGACTACAAAGTGTGTATAATTGTTGTTTTACAATTGTGTAATTGTAGCTCTATAAACCAGTCATGCAGTAATGGGTTTTGCTCTGTTTTCAAAGGTAAAACAAAGTGCATGAAGTCTTCGGACTGTGTCATTAAACACCCTGGTGTGTACAGCACCGGAATGGGCATGGTGGTAAGGAAAAGATTGTAGAGTGACACTTCATCAGCTGTCATGCTTGGTTTTCAAAAGTACAGAAAGATGTAAAATTATATAAATATAAAATATATAAATATATTTATATATAAAGTTATATTCACTGAACACAAAAGACACCCACACAAAGATAATACAGTGAATGAAATAGTTCACTTTCTGGGGTGTATGTCTAAGTAGACTAAGAAACTTTTTGTTTACAGCTTTATTTATAAAACAACAGGAAGTGGATATATGCCTAGTGGTCAGGGAGTTGGCCCCAGGATCGTAATGTCCCGGGTTCAAATCACAGACCAGTTGGTTGCCCCGAGGTACTCTTGAGCAAGTTACTGTCCCATCACTGCTCCCTGGGCGCTTTAAATAGCTGCCCCCTGCTGCACGGTGAAAAAGCAGAGGTTGAGTTTCATTATGGTACACTGTGTGTATCATAGCGTTGATGAACCTCTAATAACAGTAATTAATAAAACATTAATTATTAGGTGTTTAACTGTGTTATAGATTAAAGAGAATATTGATTAACATCTTAAGTAACAGATGGAAATAATCCACAAGCCCGTGAGGCATTTTTATTTACATGAAGGCCATGAGAATCACTTTTATGGGCTGCCACGTGTTAAAATACATCCCAAGAGCGTTATACATTTTACAAGTGTCATCATTCTGATCACCAGGGGGCGATATGTGACTTCTGTGAAGCCTGGGTTTGCCACGGGAGGAAGTGTTTGAGTACCCATGCCTGCTCTTGTCCCCTTTCGGACGCGGACTGCATTGAATGTGACCGCAGCGTTTGGGAGCATGGTACCGAAGCTTCTGTTTGTACTATAAAAATGCATTGTGACCCTCACTTCTGGAGGCAGACGTTTGTTTTGTTATAGTGCCGTAATTATTGTGTAACTAAGGAGGTAATTATATTCCTTTACGCAGGAGGACGTATTTTCCGCTGCTCTTTTTGCCACAACTTCTTGTGTGAGGACGACCAGTTTGAGCATCAGGCAAGCTGCCAGGTTCTGGAAGCAGAGACTTTTAAATGTGAGTCTTCAGTATGAGTTTGGACAATTTTCCCCTCATTTTTCCTTTACTGGCTCCAAGATATTTCTCTAATTTGTCCCAATTTTAGGTGTTTCATGTAATCGACTTGGGCAGCATTCTTGTCTCCGATGCAAGGTGAGATCCTTGTTTGTCCACGGTTTAAAACAGGTTGCAAAGACGTTTTTGTCCAATGTCATTTTGTTTCGGTCAATTCGGACCCTGCTGTGAAGTGTTGCAATAAGTGCACTGATTGTCTTTGTAGGCCTGCTTTTGTGACGAGCACGCTCGGAGCAAAGTCTTCAAGCAAGAGAAAGGCAAGGCACCTCCATGCCCAAAGTGTGGACACCAAACGCAGGAGACCAAAGACCTCAGCATGTCCAGTGAGTCTAGGTTACTGTATTTCATTAATGGACTCTTGAAAGATTTTTTGCTCATTTGGTTTCTCTCTGCAGCTCGCACTCACAAGTTTGGCCGACAGAGTGGGGCTGATGACAGTTACGATTATGGTGCATCAGGATATGATTCCTACTGGAAGAGCGCTGCCTCTGGAGGAGGGGCAGACATGGATTACGAAGAGGAAGACCTGGATGACGACGACTATGACAATGAAGAGGAGGAGGATGACGACGAAGATGAGGAAGACGATGAGGAGGAGGAGGAGGAGGTTGAAGTGGCAGATGCACTCGGCAATCTGAGCGTTGGAGCAAGTGCGCAAAGCAAGTCCAGTAGTGTTGAATAGAGCTAGGCGGCCATTCTGATATAAAACTGATTTTATTCCAAAATAATGCAAACTTGAAAACTTGTTTGGCTTCGCTTTGCTGTATTTGGTCAAAACATTTTGCCTCACTATAAATGCAAAGTCTTTCAAACTTGTATGAATGTCTCTTTAATAATATCTTTATCTGCTCTTACTTGAAAGCAGTGAGTGCACATAAATAAGTCATGTGCCATTTGTAATGCACCCCTCTCAGCTGTGATGTATAAATCATAAATCTTTCTGCTCCTAATTCTGTTTCTTGCCTGTCTAATATCTGGCATCCTGAGTAGATGAAATTACAGAAATTGGTGCATTTTCATTTATTGCATTTGGCAGATGTTCTGATCCAGAGCAACTCCTGATTACAGAGACAGTCCCCCCTGGAGAAACTCGGGGTTAAGGGTTTTGCTCAGGAACCCAATGGTGGAAGTGCTCCAAACAGGCTCCAAAGTGCTTAAAGAAACAAGGAAAGGGTGGCGGTGGTCTTGTGGTAGGATACTTGCCTATGGATCTCTGGCTCAAGAGGCTCCAGGTTTGAATCCCACCTCCAGCACTACCACCACTGCGTCCCTGAGCAAGACCCTTAACCCTGAGTGTCTCCAGGGGGACTGTCCCTGTAATTAGGACATGGAAGTCGCTCTGGATAAGAGCGTCTGCTAAATGCCGTAAATGTAAATGTAAGGTTCTAGATTCTTCACTGCAATCTCAGACATGTCATCATGTCTAACGTAAGATGTCAATGGTCAGGTGCAAACGACATCTTTCTCTCTCTCAAGTCATATAGAGCTTTTTACAACTGTTGTCACAAAGCAGCTTTATAGAGTCCGAGCGAGTGAGCCGAGGGCGAGGGAGGCGAAACTCCCTAAAAGTGGAGGAAGCGAGACTCAAAACTAACCCTCCTCTGGCCGACATTTCAAGAGTTAATCAATTTAACAAGGAGCTCTGGTAAAATAGGATCCAATTACAGACACTAATGGACTCTAATTGGAAGTTCAGTGAGCTAATACAGATGGCTCTGATTGAGTGGGAGAAGCTTTTCAGCAGCTCCTGCAGATGATCCAGAATGAAGTAACTGATCTGATGTGTGTGTGTGTGTGTGTGTGTGTGCGCGCGCGCGCATATATACACACGCACAGTCAGGGGAAATCCTCAGTCGGTGTGTTGCAAGCTGAAAGTGTGTGACAGGCCAGCAAAGTGAAAGCTCCCAGCAGCTCTGTCCTTGGGCGGGGTGTCCCCGCCGACTGAGTTCCTGCTGCCCCCGGACTTTATGGATTCAGTGAGTAGGTGTGAACCTCTCCAGGTGCGCACTGCTCGACAGGCTGCCTCCACGGCGTTACCTGCTTCTCTTTTTTTATGCCGGACTTTGGCATGATGACAAAATGTGATCCGGAGCTGCGGTCGTGGTTGCAGAACCACCAACTAATGTTGCGCCGATGACCATCATTTCCACCCTCTACCTGATTGCGCTCGTGGGATTTAGGCGCAAACCTGGAAAACGCAAGCCGAAGGTAAGGCGGGGGGTCGAGGCTGCCTCATTTCACCAAATGCCAATCAGGCTCTCATGACTGCTGGTGGACGTGAGTAGACTGAGCTTGGTTCCATTGCTCGTCCCAGTTGAGTATTTACGCAGGACACTGGTCTCAAAGGTTCAGTCCACTTACTGCACTTCTCATATGTCGCTTGCTCTGTTAAACCTCCCTCCTGCCTGCATGCAGAATGAGCCATTTTGTCTGTAGAAGCCATGCAGATCAGCAGCTGGAGCAGGAAAACATCTTATTGATTCAGTTTTAAATGAAGAGGGTTTCATCAGAGGCTCTTCTTCAGAAAGAGCCTAATCGGAGTGTCCCAGGAGCTGCTTAAAGGGTTAAGAGCCTATAATAATAGTAGTAATAACAACAGCAACAATAATAGTAATTATAATAATAATTGCAGTAGTAATAATAAATGTAATGATGCCATTAGTAGTAATAGTCTATAACTATTAATCAGTAATTGTCTATAATTATAAAGCAGTGATAGTCTAGAACTGCATTTCTATGCCACACTTTAGGTGCTCCTGCTGGAGGCTAAACTCTTGAATGGATAGATAAAGCAGGTTTGATCAGTGTGTATCTGTTTGTTGGAAAGACTGTATATGGAAGCAGCTTTCAGTGCTTCATGTCTTTCGTAAGCTTCATAAAATGCTTGACGCATGTTTTTTTCCCCCCTCTTCTACTTTACTTTCAGTTTCGTATCTGAACAGCAGCTCTGCTCTGCTGCTCTGGTGAAAGCAGCCAGAAGCAGTTAAAATTAATTCATCTGGTTTGACTTAAAAAAGCAAAAAAAAAAAAAAAAAAAAAAGGCACTCTGAGTGACTAAACACAAGAAAGTAACTGCTTTAGGTGGAACACCAAGCCTGATTTTCTTTCTTCTGAGCTCTGCTCTTCCACACAGTGCACCAATGAAGCAAACTGGGAGCAATAAAGTTTTATGAGTGATTTAAAAGTGACAGTCAGCACATTGTTCTTGGCTTCCAACTTTTAAAAGCCCACCTTAAGAGATGCAGTAATGAACTGCTTATGGTGGCAAAAGAAGTATCTCAATAGCCTCAATATCTTTATTTTTTGTGCTTTTGTGTATTTGAGTGGAAAAAAGCAAAAGAAAGCTTAGGTCAGCAATGAAACACCAGAAAGTAACTTAAATTCCATTTTAGGTGGCATAAGAAGGTCTTGTTTTTTCTTTCTCTTAAGCCAATAATCACTCTTGAAGGCCCTCATCTTCATCGTCTCCCACTTCCTAATCCAACGCTCTTATTTCTTCCAGGGAACTGTGAAATGCATTTGTCTGCCCCGGTGCTTTGACTGTAACCTGGAGTACCATTTGAACATCGAGGTTTGGAATTCTTTCTTAATTCTGAGGTATATCACTCTCAAACAATAAGACCTTACATGAACACGATGATGAATGGGACAGGAACTGACTTTTGTTTCTTTCTTAAACGTCCCATGAGGGGCTACTTTGTTAGAATGGAACACTTTATTATTATTTTTAGCTCAGCATGGCTGAGCTGCCCAGCCATTTATAGCCAGTGCAACTTGACACTTCTCCATGCAAGCTAGAGATTGATAATGTCTTGTCCTTAAGTTTTGCACCTATGGGTTAAATCATTGGTCAATTATTTTTAACTGTAATTATACTATAATTATAACTGGTTTAATGCACTGTGCATCCCAGTCAGTATTAAGAATGTAATCGGTATGGTCATCACTCTGCTTACAGATTATATTTTCTAGAATTACTCTTTGTAAAATTAAGTTTAGTGTCCCTCATGTCCACCACTGATGCAGTCCAGTCATAGAAACAGATTTGTTTGGGAATGTGCTTCCCATCACTAACAAGGTAAAAGCCAATGTGTTTTCTAGTGGAAACATTTCTTCATTAAAATAACTTGCTAAGCCTTTAGAATGGGATAATTACATGCCAACATGCAGGCCACTCTGCTCCAGCAGACACTTGGATATGTATCTGCGTCTTTTTTGGGGGTCTTGTCAAAGTGCACCGCAGCAGGCCTCGCAGTTTAATGTTTCCTCTGCAGCCATAGATCCAGCACCGATTAGGGTTGGGTTAAAGCATTCAGACCCCTTTCACTTTTTCAAAACTTAAAGACTTAACGGCACATTAAGAGAAACAGCCTGTTGAATGCAACAGGATAAACAGAGACTGGAAATCCTGACTGAGAGATGTTTCCAATCTATAGCTATTTAAAGTAACATTATGTCTGTTCTGTCATGTGTCTGGATAAAATCTTGGTTGCTGATAATTTGATGATTTATGTAGACGTAGGGTTCTCTAATCAGATTACTGAAGCATCTATGAACAAGCTTATTTTCTTCACTTATTTTTATGCAGCTATATGGACACTCATTAACAATAGCTTGAAATGGCTTTTCGTGCAGGCTATGCAGCGTAGAAAAGAGTTTTGATGTTTTATGATTGACTTCAATCAAACTAAATAACTATAAATAGTTTGTTTATTTTCATTTAGTTTCCTCACTACACCCATTTGTGCATTTGCCTTCAGTCTTTTCGACTTCGAGCAGGATGTTGTTGGAAGCTGTAAGGGAAGTTCACCACTACCCTCAAAGCACTGGGGTTTATTTGCTAAATAAGCAAAACAAACAAACAACAACACCCAAACCATTATCCTTTTGCAGCTGAGTCACAATGATGTGTTCCTCATGCTGTTTGTTCAGTTCATGTGGCTTTCATTCCTGAAATCACTCAAGATGATGATGACCTTCGCAAAACCAAACCCATCCTGTTTAGCCTGCCCAGCATCTACACCTTTTTGATTATTGTGAAAACACGTCATTAATAATAGGCCTGTGGCCTGTCTTTCATATCTCAAGTGTTGTTTTAAAGAAGGTCTGCAGCAGTTTTCAGTCCAGCTTTTCCATATTATTTATTTAGCTCCAGAGTAATCGTCATCCCTGGCCAGCAAAGATTAAGTAAGAATTGCATTGTGGTAAATTAGTTCAGCCTCACGCCGAAAATATGAGATAAATCTCATCTTTAATAGATGATTTAGCGAAGGAGGATTAGAGGCAACGTGTAGAATGCTTCTACTGCTACACAATTGGTCGCATCCCACTAGTTTTTGAGGCCTATGTTTGTGTACATATTCACTACTTTGACCTATTGAGTGACAGGGTTTGAAAGGTATGCTACTTAGCCATCAGTGGTTAGTAAGTTCACCTAAACTAGAATTACAGGAAAGGAAAAATTTGGACAACAAAGTACTGATGTATGATGGCTCTGATTAGGAGCATCTGCTAAATGTTTGAAGTTAAAATGGGTATGAAAGAAAAGCAAAAGAAGATCCAGAGCTTCATCAAGCTTTGAAGAGACGTGCTGGGGAACTTTCCCTTTGCCCTTTGGTCAAACTCACATGGTCCTCAAAGCAGGCAGATCAAGACACAGGAAACGCACAATTGCATCTGTTTCAAGAATCAGAGCTCAAACAGGGATACAACCCTTTATCCTAGTCTACACACTCTACTGGGGAAGTTACACATTAAAATGAAGGTTTATCTTAATGCTCAGCTGCAAATACTTGAAACTGGACTTTCATCCATGCTTTAGAGCAATTCCAATGGCTTGTCTCCTCCATGAGGACACAAATTTGTTCTGTGCTGTTTTGAAGGACTAAAAAGAGAAAGCAGTTGGAGATCAAACTATTTATGGAGTAAACAATAACCTGAACTGTTCCAGATTCTGTTTAGCTGATTATTCATCCCTGATAAACACAGGAACAGCTCTATATACCACACCCACATTCTTCATTTGAGAGAAGGACAGGCTACACCTATAGCTAAAAAAAAAGAACTGATGAATTTCCAATGCACTTAAAAGTGTGATTGGTCAGACAGAGAGCAGTGTGTCTTTGTTGCATTGGCATTTTAAAGGTTAAATCTGGTAGCGATGTTGCTGTAACAGCTTCACAGAACAGAAAACGGATCAGGGTTGTGCGAGAGCTTGATTTTCATACCTATTTTGGACCACAAAAATAAAACACAGTCACAATTCAAACAGTACCAGTGTGAATCTAAAAGCTCAGAAGTCTATACCAAAGAAAACAACAACAAAAAAAAACCAAAGTCCATAAAAGATTTTGTTGTTTAATATCTCTAAGGATCCTTTACACTTCTGTCAAATTTCCTGCAGTCAGGATGGAACAACCCTTCCTGACAATGCATGTTCCCCTGATGGTTTTGGTGAGATAACGAGTTGGGACCTGATTTGTGTCTGTACTCTTCAGTATCAAATATATTTCTGGCATTGCTAAAGAACCTGTGTTCCAGCCATGGTTATACCTGCAGAATGAGCAAAATGAAGAATGAGTTCCTGAAGAATAAAGCAAAAATGTTCTGCAAAAACAACTCGGGTATAAGTGCTGATTCAGCGTTTATGAATGGAAAAAAGTACAGGCTGTTAAAAAGGAAGTTACCAATACATTTAGGAGGTTATGATCTACCAATAAGGCAAAAGCAGGGCAGGCAGACTGGAAAGAAAGTTTTGCTTAACTGTTTTGATCTTTTCTGCATGTTATTCGTACTGCCCATTTAGGCTGAAATCGTACTTGATGTTGGAAAGGCAAACTGTGACGGATAATAATCTGCCCCCATTTAGGGCTCGCCACAGCAGATCATCCTCTTTGCCAAGTAGCTCCATCTTTAACATATTTCTTCCAGTATAATCCTCGTCTCTCCTCAGGACATGTCCAAACAAATGCAATCTTGCTTCTCTGACTTTGTCTCCAAAACGTCCAATCTGAGCTGTCCCTCTAATATACTCGTATCTTATCTTGTCCATTCTCGTCACACCCAATGAAAATCTCAGCATTTTTAACTCTGACGCCTCCAGCTCTGCCTCCTGTCTCTTCGTCAGTGCCACCATCTCCAACCCCTATAGCATAACAGGTCTCAGTACCGTACTGTAAACATTTCCTTTCACTCTCCTTGGTACTTGTCTGTCACAGATCACTCCAGCCACTCTTCTCCACCCATTCCAACCTGCCTGCACTCTCTTCTTTACCTCTCTTCCACACTTGCCATTACTCTGAACTGTTGATCCCCAGTATTTCAATTCCTTTACCTTTGTCACCTCTACACTCCACATCCTTACCACTCCACATTCCTTTCTATCTCATGTGTTCTGTCTTTGTCCTATTTGCTTTCATTCCTTTCCTCTCTAGAACATATCGCCATCTCTCCAGGTTCTCCTCAAGATGCTCCCTACTCTCACTGCAGATCACAATCTCATTAGCAAACATCATCGTCCACTGAGACTCCTCTCTAACTTCGTCTATCAACCTGTCCATTACCATTGCAAACAAGAAAGGGTTCGCACTGATGCTTCATGTAATCCAACCTCTACTTTAAATGTCGCTCCTCCTGCAGACCTCACCACTGTCACACTGCCTTCATACCTATCCTGTACAACTCTGACATGCTTCTCTGCCACTCATAAAAGCAAGGTACCGTCCCCATCTCATACTCTGACATCAAACATTGCATCTGTTGTGCTCTTTCTCAGCATGAAACCAAACTACTGTTCACTAATCATCACCTCTTTTCTTATCTTAGCTTCCACAACTCTTTCCCATAACCTCATGCTGTGGCTGATAAACTTTATCCCTCTACAGTCTCACAGGACTGAGTATAAACCTCAGAGGATATACAAAAGAGAAAGTCACTTGCTATTTAGTTGTTTTTATTAGAACCTGATCTCATGACAACAGGATGACATAAGGGCGAATAATATTTGTCCTGCTCCTACTTGGTTGTGGGAAGGGAGTAAAGAGAGATTCATTCAACACAGCACAGCCTAGGTCGATATCAGCACAGTTCCTCCACTTTTTGCACCATGTGTCCTGGGATAAGTTCCCATGACCTCATTCGTGATAAGCAATTGAGATAATGAGATAATAAATGCTATCTTTCCTTCGCATTGTCTTATGGTTGTGGATATTCTGTTTGACCATATTTTGTACACTTGACATTAAACAGTAATTCCGCTACAAAACTGTCTCTGATTTCACCGGAGGCAAAACTACTCCCAAATGATTTGCTGTGGTTGTTTCTATGCAGGAAAACCTTTTGACTAATCTTAGGAATTGTAATGATTTGAGATACTGGACTTCTGATTTTCATGAATTAGCTAAAGCCCCATAATCAGAATTACGACAAAAACGCTTGAAGTATTTCACTTTATGTATAATGAATAATGAATATGGAATTTATATTTTTTGCCATACTTTTTCACACTGTTACTTTTTGAGTTGCATCCGTATAAGCTCTTTTACATCATGCCATTTTCAAAATGAACAGTTGTAATAATCTGTTTAACTGAAATGTTTTTTAATGCCGTGTCATTTCATTTATTTATTTGTTATTTGTCTTCAGCTGCCTGAGTATATTTTTGATGACTGCAGATGCTCACTCTCACAGCAGTTTGTTGGAGATCAGTGACGCGCTAGAAAAAATGAAGGATGTATTTGAAGTAAGACAACATAAGATTTAAGTGCATTATTCTTTATGTTGTATTCACACCTGTACTACTTTTTATTCAAATACAGTACTATTTAAAATATATGCTTTACCAGGTAAAGAAATATTAAGTACCAGTATTTTTTTTATAATTTAAATTTTTATAACATTTGGGATTGGGATTAATTTGGGATTAAATTGGTGGGAAACTGAAATTTAGTTAAATAAATCTAAAATTTTTATTGTATTTCCTGATAATGAAAAAGGAATATATTTTTTATACTACATGTTTATGTTTTAAGTGATTAATAATAAAAAAAATATTTAAACAAACTAAACATTTACATTTAACTTGAATGAGCTTGACTGTAGAGTTGTTTCGTCTACAGTATTTTAATGCTAGGTTGTTGATGAGGCTTATATTCATTCCAGACATATTACTGCTTGTTTTTGTCTTATTTTTAGAAGTCGGATGCTCTCCTGTATATTCCGCCTTATGACAAAAAGGCAAGTTTGGGTCTTTTTTTAATCAACAAATTGCATGTAGTAGAGGATTAAGAGTTCATACATTTACAGCAAAGGGCAGCTATTTAAAGTGCTTGGGGAGCAGTGAAGGGGACGGTGCCTTGCTCAAGGGCAACCTACCGGCCTGGGATTTAAACAATGACCCTCTGATCCTAAAGGCCTAGTCCCTGAACACTAGGTCACCACTGCTCGCTTGATAAAACCACCAGTTGTTTTCAGTGGAATGTTGGTAACACTACAATAAAAAAATTGTGCTTCCATTACTCTTCTTCATCTCACTACTCACTCCTTCTTGGGGAACAGGTGTTGTTTGCTTGCTAGCTAGTTATAGCCACCATCCATTTACATCAATATTAACAGGAAGTCAGTGGCACTTTTGTTTTATTCAATGATGGGCTGAACAGTGCTCCTTATGGACCTGCAAAGAAATATTTGAAAGTTGGCATCCGTGTGGGGGATGATGGACAATATGACATCTTGATTATGTCAATGCAGCTTTGTTTCAGGAAAGGCAGCCATTTTGGTCTGATAATATCACTGATACAATATTAAAGTGAAAGTGACTATTTGTCATGGTGAAACTCGGCACAGCATACAGTGAACCACAATGAAACGCAGCATCTGCTTTTAACCCACACACGTGCCGCAGGGGGCAGTGATGGGGACGGTACCTTGCTTAAGGGTTCCTCGGGGCAACCTACTGGTCCAGCATTCGAACCCATGACCTTTGATCCTGGGGCCAACTCCCTAAACACTAGGCCACCGATATATTAGTATGTATACATTGGTACATTGGAACCTGCATGAGGAAGGTTATTTCCATTTGACTTCCACACACAGCAAGGAGGATGGTCACAGTGGCTTTTAATGGAGACCAGAGTTGGAATTTTAAAGACTGGAGGGAAGCAGTGGGGGTCAGACTGTTCCAAATGTCTTCTTAAGTGTCCGCTCTGATAAATCCTTGTAAGAGAGCCCAAAAGCAAATGTTAAGAAAACATTTAAACATGGCTAACATAGGCAAAACAAGGTCAAATACAGGTCAACATGAGCAGATATCTAGAAACATCATAAAGTCTTATGCATGAGAAAAAAGGCCAGAGCAAACCGTAATTGCTGCAATAGCCAGGCATCAGATGTTGTTCCTGGCATGGAACAACATTCCAGAAGATGCCATTGGTCCTAGTTTAAAATCTTCAACTATTTAGTAGACTGGGAGCAGGAGTGGGAGGAACAGAGACGGGTCATTTACAGTGTCAGTCATGAACTGACATGGACTGATGGAATGGAACATTAGAAAGTGTGAAGGGAACAAAGGAAATGTGTGAGTTCACTAGAGGATACCGAAACCTTCACTGAGCCTGCTTCTATGGTCAGATGAAAAACTAATGGGAATTTTAGGCTTTTGAAAAAAAAAAAAAGTGAAAGTGAAAACCCTTGTCATTGCGAGGTCACGGCACAGGACACATGAACCACACTCAAACCCGTGCAGCAGTGGGCAGCTATTGAAAGCGCCCGGGGAGCAGTGATGGGGACGTTACCTTGCTCAAGGGTACCTCAGGGCAACCTATTGGGAAGGGGTTTGAACCCCCGATCCTCCGATCATGCAGCTAACGCCATAACCGCTAGGCCACCGCTGCCCCGCTGCCCCTTTTGTGGCAGTTTTTCCTTCAAAGTCAATGTGATCTTTGTTTTGGATGTGTGGAAGTAGTAGGAGTTTTCTAAAAAAAAAACACACACAAAAAAAATGTTTGTGATATTTGGGTGATCCAGCAAGACAAAGGATCCATGGACAATCGATATATTTAAGTGTGAACTTAAGCTATTCTTCTTCCCAGTGCCCATTAAAAAACTGGGGGAGCTGAAAGATTCCCTGTAGACAGAACCTGGCTTACATTTACAGCCTTTACCAGAGAGAGTAATCTTTTATAGAGTAATCTTTTATCTTTACCAGATGTCTTAACCAGACACTCTTATCTGTGCATTGTCATGGAAAATTGAAGTGTGAGCCTAAGTCACACTTTTTCTAAGTGAGAAATCAGACGAAGTCAAAGAGATGCGGCAAAACCACTTTAATGAAGAGTTTCAGCATGCGTGGTTCAGTGGGAGCAGCTCCAAATGCTCGTCCCACCCTCAGACTTTAAATACACTTCATACACCTTTGTCCTTCTTTAAAAAGGGCATAAATCCATCCCATTAATAGTTTTCCACCAATAATATTCAATGCTGCCATGATTAACACCTCCATTTCCCCACTTTGACCACTTCGCCATATATAGACAAAGGCCTTTTCGCCAGTGGCTTCCTGTTTTATCTGCTACCAATGTTTCAAGTTTGCTTCCTGTCCCATCAAATTTGAACTAAACATAACTGTTTACAGGTGCAGCTGCTGGCTGTCGTCTTGGGTTAGGTTTAGTTCAATGAACTCTGTGAACTCAATAATGTAAGACACTGTAGTATAGAGACAAAAGTAAAGGGATTTTTACTATCCTAGGTGACCTAGTGGTTAGGGAGTTGCCCCTGCATCAGAAGATTGTGGGTTCGATTCCCTCACAAGTAGGTTGCCCTGAGGTACCCTTGAGCAAGGTACCGTCCCTGTCACTGCTCCCTGGGCGCTTTCAATAGCTGCCCCCTGCTGCACGGTGAAAAAGCAGAGGTTGAATTTCATTATGGTACGCTGTTTGTATTGCGTCTGAAAATAGTCACTTTCATGTTAATATCATTTAATGATGCAAGGAATTTGGAAGAATTTCAGTGCATTATGGGGATGATTTCTTACCCATTCTGACTCATCATTGTCAGGCAATACATGGAGTTACTTTCACAGAAAAACTTCAAAGCTTTAGTGTGCATAAATAGCTGATTGTTAACTATGTACAGAAGTGACTCAGAAGCATTTAGTTTACAACAGGGAAATGTTTATTCTACACGGATGACATATTAGCTGTCTGATCTGGATTAGACCTCCAGATTGCATTTTTCCATAGTCAAGGTCTTTGCGACTGCCTTTGCCAAATGTAATTTACACTTCTGTGATGATAGCATCAATGCAGAAAGGTTCATTGAGTTTTCAGAGCAACATACGCTGCCTTCATAAAAATATATTTTCCTGGGTCATCCAATAAATTCATTTAAAACCATTCTGCACACGTTACAAAGATATGACTGTAGACCTGCTAGCGGCCATGACCTGTGCTGTGCTTGTTTTTTTTAAAAACAAAAAAAGTTACATTTATGACCCGTAGTGTAGTCTTGCACATGAAAGAATGAGAAAAGCTAACATCTAAAACGCTTCTACTTGTTATCCTTAGAGCCAAGAAGTCCTTTTAAGTAACAAAAATGGCAAAATGACAAAGTTCCAAATAAGGTACAACCCCAGTCATGATGTGTTGCAGGCTGAAATGGATGTACATTTACAAATATTAATAAAATAATAAATAATTTGATAATAATATAATAGGCTGCAGTGGCCTAGTGTTTAGGGACTAGACTCTTTTATCAGTGGTGGTTGGTGGGGTGGTGGGTGAGTGCTGGACCAGTAGGTTACCGTGGGGTACCATCATCAACACGGCGAACTGGGTCATTGGATATGGCTGAGCCGTGCTGCATGGTGTGATGGGTTAAATGCAGAGATTGCATTTCGTTGCAGTTCACTGTGTGCTGTTGCATAAGTTAAAAAGACAAAACATGATATCCCAAGACCAGTAGGCCCCCAAGACCTTGAGGCACCCTCAAGCAAGTTACTGTCCCCATCACTGCTCCCCGGGCACTTTAAGCAGCTGTAAAGTGCCTTGTCGTTGTGAAACGCAGCACAGCACAAAACAACGAAAATCAACCTCTGCGTTTCACACACATGTGCAGCAGGGGGCAGCTACTGAAAGTGCCCGGGGAGCAGTGACAGGGACAGTACCTTGCTCAAGGGTACCTCAGGGCAACATACTGGTTAGGGAATCGAACCCACTATATTTCGAGCCGGGGGAACTCCCTAACCACTAGACCGCCACTGCCCCAAACAAGTACTTTACATGTAAAGTAGGATTCACACTTTAATGCAAGAATCACAGCATTTATGATGTCCATTCTAACTTTGTCTGGTTTGAGGCTGTAACTTTAAGTGGCTGCTATGAAAGCATGGCAGGTATGATGAATCTTAAATTTGTGAGTCCCAAATCAGTAGGTTAACCTGAGGTACCCCACAGCAAGGTATCAATCCCAAAATTGTTGGGTATGGCTGCGCACTGCTGCACATTGGTGTGATGCCTTAAATACAGGGAAGCATTCGGTTGTGGTTCACTGAGCTGTGGTGCCTTTACAATGTCACTCAAACCTTTATATTGTATGAGTTTAGCCAGTAGATGAAGATGGGAAATTGTGGCATTTATAGCAACATTCAGTACATGAGCAACTAGTGTATTGCAGTGTTGTCTCCTACTGGTTCTACTGATACCTGCATTAGTATAAATACTTCATTAGAAAGGTTAAATTGTAGATATTAAGTGATAGTCCCATTTTTAAGTTCAATACTATGAAGGAGTATTTAAAATACTTGTTTGGAAATAGCAACACATTTTCAAACCTGCTTTTCATGCCAAGCTTATTAAAAGTTCTATGTAATAAACTTGTATCATATTTCATCTGCAGTGTATTTCTAAACATATGTACTGCTACCTGTTGGAGCTGGATGTCATCGCAAGCGAATATGACTCGGCAGAGGAAAATAAGACAGATGATCTTAGTACTTACTTTAACAAGATATTCAAACTTAAGGATCATTACAGAAACTGCTACAAAGTAAGTTCATTTTTGTTTTCTTTTTTTAACCAGTCATGAACCACTAGGTCAGCACTATCTCGGCATGGGGGTATCTCTAATGCCTCTTAATTAAGCCTAAACTAGTTTAGTCTCTTCTTTTTAAGTGTGTTTATTTGTGCCTAAATGTTTCAGAGCTGCAATACACAATAGCCAATCAGAAAAGAGCATAAATAAGGCGCAGTAACATTTTTTATAATAATCAGTTTAAAACACTCTGGAGCTTTGGTGGGTCACCCTGTGATTGGTTATCAACTCCTCTACATGTTGCAGAATTCGCCAGCGTATACCCTGAACTCTAGCGATTTCATAGCAGCACAATAATCAGTTTATTCTCTTCACACTTATTTTAAAGCGATGACATGAACCTTTTATGAAGCAAGCTTGACATTTGTTTATTGAATTTCTAATTATTGTGTTTGTCGTTTTTTTCTAGACTCATGACCAGTCTTGTCCAGAATGTGAATCCTTCCCAGTACACAATTCCACAGTTTTCTCTGAAAAGATGGGGGAATTTATTAACGCAGTGTCAAGTTGGGACACTTCTGAAGACTGTAATTAGCACACTAACGTTACTCAAAAGTCGTGATGTAAATACACTTGTGCGTTTATCATTGTTCATAGTCTATAACTGTATTGTTGTCAATATTTATGAACATAACAGCATATATATACATATTGTGCAATAATCACTTATTATTCCTTGTCTCAGGTCAAATGTGTTCATTTGATCTACTTTCTAGTTTTTATGAATTATTTTTATATCTATTTTTATACCGTGGGGACGCTTCTCTATAAACATTTCTTTCGGTTAAAGGCAGGGCAGAGAAATAACCATGAATCAACTGTCAGAAGTGTAAAACGCCCAGATTCAGTGCTCTCTGGGAAAAAGCCACTGACTGTGTTTTTCTGAGACCAGGTTTAAGCTTTGTAGCTAATTCTGCTACAGTTACTAACTGTTTGCTGTAAAATATATAAATAAATAAGGAAATGATGCAAATTCCATAATTTCTCTCTCTCTCTCTCTCTCTCTCTCTCTCTCTCTCTCTCTCTATATATATATATATATATATATATATATATATATATATATATATATATAAACAAACAAACAAACAAACATTACTGTGCAAAGATTTTTGGCAGGTGTTATTTTCATCAATCAACAAAATGCAGTGAATGAACAAAAGAGAAATCTAAATCAATATTTGGTGTGACCAACCTTTGCCTTCAAAACAGCATCAGTTCTTCTAGGTACACTCGCACACAGTTTTTGAAGGAACTCGGCCGGTAGGTCGTTCCAAACATCTTGGAGAACTGAGCACAGATCTTCTGTGGATGTAGCTTCCTCACATCCTTCTGTCTCTTCATGTGATCCAGACACACTGGATGATGTGGAGATCAGGGCTCTGTGGGGGCCAGAAGAACTGATGCTGGTTTGAAGGCAAAAGGTAGAAACACCAGATATTGATCTGATTCAGATTTTTCTTTTGTTCGCTCACTTTGCATTTTGTAAATTGATCAAAATAAACTATCGTTATTTAAATTTCTGAAAGCGTTTTTTTCCACACCAGCCTAAAACTTTTGGACAGTACTGTATATATATGTCCTGTAAACATGCAATTCCCCCCTCAATCCAGTAGTTGCTGTGAAAACAATGGTCTGTTTTTTTTTTTTCCAAAACATTTTTTACTTTCAGTTGTGGCCTCTCCATGTTCTCCCACAAAAATGTCAGTGGGTTGAAGGTCAGGGCTTTGCTCCACGATCTTGATTTCTGGAACTTGAGTGGTTGACTTGTTCTTAAGCCATTATTACTATTACACAACTGCAGCTGAGCTTAGCTCATAACCGCACATTCTGTTTTAGTAATTTAGCAAGACCGGCACATTCATTCATTCTATTCCTCTAAAGCAGCAAGTCACCTTGGCAACGAAGCAGCAAATCATTCTCACTTAATCATGCTGTCACCAACATCTTGGGTGTGGCAGGTTTTTTTAACCTACTTATGAATACAGTGCAGTTCATTGGTTGGTTGATTGACAGAAAGAGCAACTGCTTTTTCACATGGGTGCTGGAATCCTCCCCAGATTGGGGCATTCAGAGGAAACCCATATAGACACAGGGAGAATCCACACAGAAAGGATAGATGTCCCATCTGGGAATCAAACCCATAATCCTCTGTTTGTGAAGTGCCAGCACTAGCCTCTGGACCACTGTGATGGTCTTTATGATATTTTGGTGTTTGTTCAAAAACTCAAAATGACGAGAGAATGAACGAACTTACATTATAGAAACCAATAAAGTGAAAAGCAATAAATCATGGTACAGCGAAATATACAAAGAGGCACAGTAAACTCATATCCGTCATCTTTATATCAAACATGACTGTAGAAAAGTTTCTACCTTTTTAGACCTTCAGTTGGAGGCTGCTTCTATAAACATGTTGGTTTCGGTCTAAGATTAGTGTCCATTGTAGTGTATGTGATTTAGACAAGGCAAGTTTTTTTTTTTTCTTCTTTTGCCTTTGACAGGCCATTTCATGCGCTGCAGTCCGTCACACCGCTGCACAAATGAATAAATACAGAGTAAAAAGCGTTAAAAGATTACAAAGGAACAGAAATTTGGACATGATTGAAACTGAAACAATAGAATAAAAAAGAAACAAAACTAAAAAAGAGATTAAAAAGAACAAATAATTTACGAGAAAGCAGATGTATTCTGCTTCAAATTCTGTTTCAGGGCAGAATTTGAGGCCAGCCGACAGCGTATTAAACTGTGAGACTGAAAGCCTGGTCTAAATGGGATTTTTCAGCCTGGATTTGAAAGTGTATTCTTAAAGTCTAATCTGCAGCACTCTAGCAGCCAGTTTTGGATTAAAGATAGGAAGTATATTCCCTTCTTATGCTCATTCTCGTTTGTGCTCCTTTTTGGGTGTCCAAGTATATAAAGACCATTGCAGTTATCAGTGTGTGCAGAAAAAAAGGCATGGGTGTATTTCTCCACATCTTAGTCAGAACATCTCAAATCTTGATTGGATGATGTCCTTGAAAAGATAAAATGCCCACATAGTAACTGTTTTGACATGCCTGTTGAAGCTCAAGAGATCATACTGCCTTAGTAAAACAACGTTTACCTGAATGTTTTTTTTAAGATTATGTAAGAAATAAGCATAAGAATAAGCAATCCATAAACCTCCTTATTGGCATTCCTTTTTCTTGGCAGCTCCATCCTCACTGGCCTTCTCCCAGTAAAATCCTCAACTCTCCTCTGTGCATCTCCAAACCAACGTATCATTGTTTCTCTAACTTTGTCTCTAAAACGTCTAACCTGAACTGTCCCTCTAATACACCCATTTCTAACCCTGTCCATCCTCGTCACACCCACTGAAAATGTCAGCATCTTTAACAGCTCTGCTGCCTGTCTCATTTACATTTACATTTTCATCTCATTTAGCAGATGCTCTTATCCAACCCAGCCACTAGGGATGCACAAGCCAGTGTATTTCTTCGTGCCGGTCCCAAGCCCGGGTAAATGGGGAGGGTTTCGTCAGGAAGGGCATCCGGTGTAAAACTTTGCCAAATCAATATGCGGACAACAATACAAATTCCATACCGGATCGGTCGAGGCCCGGGTTAACAACAACCGCCACCAGTGCTGTTAGCCTACAGGGTCTTCTTCTTCTTTTTCTTTCAGCTGCTCCCGTTTAGGGGTCGCCACAGCGGATCAACTGTCTCCATTTCTTCCTGTTTTTTTGCATCTTCCTGCTTCAACCCGACCACCTGCATGTCCTCTCTCACCACGTCCATAAACCTCCTCTTTGGTCTTCCTCTTCTCCTCTTTCCTGGCAGCTCCATCCTCAACATCCTCCTTCCAATATAATCATCGTCTCTCCTCTGCACATGTCCAAACCAACGCAACCTTGCTTCTCTAACCTTGTCTCCAAGACGTCTAACCTGAGCTGTCCCTCTAATATACTCATTTCTAATCCTGTCCAACCTCGTCACACCCAACGAAAATCTCAGCATCTTTAACTCTGACACCTCCAGCTCCGCCTCCTGCCTTTTCGTCAGTGCCACCGTCTCCAACCCATACAACATAGCTGGTCTCACTACTGTCCTGTAAACCTTCCCTTTTACTCTAGCTGGTACGCGTCTGTCACAAATCACTCCAGCCACTCTTCTCCACCCATTCCAACCAGCCTGCACTCTCTTCTTCACCTCTCTTCCACACTCGCCATTACACTGAACTGTTGATCCCCAGTATTTAAACTCCTCCACCTTTGTTACCTCCACTCCCTGCATCCTAACCACTCCACTTTCCTCCCTTTCATTCACACTCATGTATTCTGTCTTTGCCCTACTCACTTTCATTCCTCTCCTCTCCAGAGCATATCTCCATCTCTCCAGGTTCTCCTCAAGCTGCTCCCTACTCTCACTACAGATCACAATATCATCAGCAAACATCATCGTCCACGGAGACTCCTGTCTAACCTCGTCCGTCAACCTGTCCATTACTACTGCAAACAAGAACGGGCTCAGTGCTGATCCTTGATGTAATCCAACCTCTACTTTAAATGCATCCGTCACTCCCACTGCAGATCTCACCACTGTTACACTGCCCTCATACATATCCTGAACTACTCTCACATACTTCTCTGTAACACCAGACTTCCTCATACAAAACCACAACTCCTCTCTAGGCACCCTGTCATATGCTTTCTCCAAATCCACAAAGGCACAATGCAGCTCCTTCTGACCTTCTCTGTACTTCTCCATCAACACCCTCAGAGCAAACATTGCATCTGTGGTGCTCTTTCTCGGCATAAAACCATACTGCTGTTCACTGATCCTCACCTCTTTTCTTAACCTAGCTTCCAATACTCTTTCCCATAACTTCATGGTGTGGCTGATCAACTTTATCCCCCTATAGTTACTACAGCTCTGTGCATCACCCTTATTCTTGAAGATCGGTACCAGTACACTTCGTCTCCACTCCTCAGGCATCTTCTCACTTGCCAAGATTGTGTTAAACAATCTGGTCAGAAACTCAACTGCCATCTCCCCTAAACATCTCCATGCTTCCACTGGTATGTCATCCGGTCCAACAGCCTTTCCATTCTTCATCCTCTTCATCGCTGTCCTTACTTCCATCTTGTTTATTTGCTGCACTTCCTGGTGAACTCTTCTCACATCATCCAGTCTTCTCTCTCTCACATTTTCTTCATTCATCAGCTCCTCAAAGTATTCCTTCCATCTGCTCAACACGCTCTGTTCACCTGTGAGTACGTTACCATTTCTATCTTTAATCGTCCTGACCTGTAGCACATCTTTCCCAGATCTGTCTCTCTGTCTAGCCAATCGGTAAAGGTCCTTTTCTCCCTCTTTACTGTCCAACCTCTCATACAATTCACCAAACACCTGATCTTTGGCCTTCACCACTGCTTTCTTCGCCCTGCGGTTCATCTCCTTGTACACCTGTCTACTTCCTTCATCTCTCTGTATGTCCCATGTCTTCTTTGCCTCTCTCTTCTTTTGAATACACTCCTGGACTTCTTGGTTCCACCACCAGGTCTCCTTATCCTCTTTCTTCCTTCCGGATGTCACACCAAGTACATTTCTAGCCGTCTGCCTGATCACTTCTGCAGTAGTTTCCCAGCAATCCGGTAGCTCTTCGACACCTCCCAGTTGCCCGTGTTAACTCCTGCCTGAATTCCACCTTGCAGTCCTCCTCCTTCAGCTTCCACCACTTGATCCTCGACTCTGCCCTCACTTTCCTCCTCTTCTTGACCTCCAAGGTCATCCTACAGACCACCATCCTATGCTGTTTAGCTACACTCTCCCCTGTCACTACTTTGCAGTCTCTGATCTCTTTCAAACTGACCCTCCTGCAAAGA